>VZZY01003355.1:6347-48315 GCA_013400335.1 Eurystomus gularis | reverse complement strand
GGGAGCCCGCCCCGCTGCCGCCGGGGGATGCCGGGCCCTGCCCCGGTACCGACACCCGCGTCCTGCTCCTTCGTCCGCCCTTGTCTCCCCCCCGCCGCCGCCTGCCCGGTGCGGGGAGCGGGGGGGGGCAGCACGGCGGGGGGGGAAGGGTTAATGCTGGGAAGACGGGACCTCGAGTCGCTGAAAAGTGAGAAGAAAGAACAAAGAGATTTATCTGAGGGCACCTGGTGATGCGCCTCGTAAACGCGAACCGCCGCCGAGAGCGGGAAACACGGGCGAAACCTGGGAACAATGGCCCGGGGTGCGCGGCCCCGTTTTGTGCCGGCCCCGCTCTCGGTCTGGTTTCCTCTCGAGTGTCTTGCCCTGCAAATTATTAGTTTATCGTGGTTTGGTAGAGCCTGAGCTGATGAGATATTCCTCTTTATGCCCCAAGTTTTACTGTAAAATAATGGCAAGGAATACACCAGAGAAGTGTGATATTCTACACGCTTCTGAGCGGCTGGTGCTTTTCTGGCAGAATAGAGGATTTACTTTTGATTTGTTTGCCCTCCTTCAAGAAAAAGGGGGTTAAGGCTGACTCAGCACATCTATTTAGTTACGATCTTGACCGATCGGTTTCTACAGTTTTCCATTTGTGTCAAGCTTGTGCTTGGTAACTCTTTGTGCTTTGAGCTCCAACTCAACACGGGCAAAACCAATTATTTTTCCTTAGGTTTTCACTATACTTCTGTTGGAGGAGAACCCATCCCAACTTCAGTGGTTGTCTAGGCCTGTAGGTTCAATATTCTCTTCCATTCAGACAAGTAGTCAAGTATCCTTGAAAAACTCATCTTGATGATTCTCCACCTCAATGGTTCTTTCTACATCAGGACCCTAACACGGTTTCTTCTCTCATCATCTCACAGCTGGACAAGCTCTTAACTCCGTCACCTCCTTGAGCTGTCCTCAAGAGTATATGAATAATTCAGCTGCTAGGCAGTAACCCGTTAAACTTCAGCAACTCCATTGCACTTGAACTAGTGTGGGAACAAATGTCTGCCGTTTGCAAGCTTTATAGATTGTGGATTTTTGCATCTTGTTCTGTGACTAGGATTCCTAGCCATTGTATAAAACCAACAATAGTTTTCAGGAGATCAAAGAACAACCATGGATACAATCCTTAGGACTAGGTGAAGGTGTTTGGTTTAGGAAGCTTCTTCAGCTGACTTCAGCTGCCCAGAGGCCTGACTTTCCCGCTTACTTTTGGCTCTGAATACTTAAATAACACGGTAGCTGAGCACAGAGAGTATTTGTAGTCTGCAGTGTGCATGAGCATCCAAGTGATGAATGGGAAATCAATATTGCTCTCTCCACTTGACAGATTGATTACAGAGGTGCAGCGGTGGTGCCCAAGTTCACAATAGAATATAAATGCATAGGACTTATTATGCAAACTTTCTGCTTTTAAAGTTTCGCCATGCTGAATTTAAAATACACGGTATCCCTCAAGCACAAAGCAATCAATTGGTGCTGCAGAAGAGTCTGTTGATGGCTACAGCTCCAAAAGAACATAGTTCCTATTTTGCTAGACTAAGGACGTGGGCTGACACCCTACTTTTGATTTATCTGTGTTAGTGAAAGACATGAAGACAACCTCCTTCCACCGTGGCTGCCCCATGGTGCTTTTCCCCCGGGATTTCACACTGCCAGCCAGGCTTTCCACTCGATGCTGTGCCACAAAGGCAATAAATCAACACCCTTGTCTTCCTTCCCCTTTTCCCTAAAACCATTGCCATTTTTGGGCAACATCTGCTCTTCATTCCCAGCCCAATATTAATAAAGCAATAAGCAAAACAGGATGTGCATTAGGAGACTAATGGGCTTTAGGTCCTCCTGGAGGGTGAGCGTTGGGAAGCATAAAGCGAAAGGACACGTAACGTCACTCCTCAGGGACCCTCACCAAGCTAATGTCCTAATGAACTCCCGAGGGCAGCTCGCTGCTGGAAGAGAGCAGCTCATTATTTTTATTTGGGATGTCAGAGTGCTTATAACAGTAGATCCCAAACTGAAGAGCTCATTTAGTACAAGAAATGAGCCTAACCACACTCAGATACTGTTCAGATAAATTCACCTTAACGCTTGTCAGTCTCCAGAGGAAAGTGAGCTACTGTTTCATTAATGAAATCAGGAAACCATGAATGCAAGAGAGATGCAAAGCAATAGCAGGGAAGAAAAAGAGGAAAGTCTCAGAAATAACAGTTAAGATTAGGGGTGCCAGTGATCTTCATGAGAACTGTACAGACCAGAGAAGAAAGGGCTACCTTTTCTCCCTGGGGTCATTCTGCATCACAGCCTGCCCTGTGCCATGTTCTCCCATCCAGGGAGCAGCCCCTCCAGCGGCAGCAGGGCCAGGATGGTGGAAGCGATGGGGTCAGTTGATCATCGGGCACGGAAAGGTAGCGAGGTGGGCTTGCATCAGAGCAGGGATGCAGTCAGAAGCAGGAGGAGATAAGGCCACCTGCAAAGCGCAGCGCTGGGAAGGCTCTGCTGGCCTTGCCCATTGCAGGGCACCATACCTACACACGTGGGCTCCCCGTTGAGTGCCTGGCAGCAGGATACATCCCATGCCACCTATATTAGTCATAGCTGTGGCTCTGTAGCCCTTACTGGTTTATTTTAGAAGAAGCCAAGTCTCAGGAGGTAAGTTATAGTGAATCTACTTGGGATAATTTTAACAGTTGTGTTCAAAATTAGACTTTGCTTCTCAAGCAAAAGCCTAATGTTTAAGTCTGCTCCTCTGAAAAAGCTAGTTGAGCATCTGCCTGTTTAGCCCAAATCCGGGGCTAAACCCCAGCAGTTGTTCTATCACCTGATGACCCCTCCCCAGCAGAGAAGGGGTATCAGGAAAAGAAGAGGAGACCCACGGGTTGACATGAAAATTGATTGAATGAAGCAGCCGTATATAAAGTTATACTCACCCTAGTGAATGTACAGTGGTCACAATAAACAGGGAAGTGTCCTCAAGAGCAGAACGGTGAGCAAGACCCTCCAAGGATGGGAGAAGCAGGAAGAGCCACTGCCTCAAACTCCCCCCTTTATACTGGGCGTGATGCTGACGGTGTTGGATGCACCTGGAGCCAACTGGTTTCAGCTGCGCTGACTCCAAACTGCCCGTGGCCTGCAGAGCAGGGCTGGGCCAGGACTCCAGCCCAGCCACACCAGGACAGCATCTTAAAAATGGGATTAACTCAGTTATTTAAGTCTATCTTCTAAGCAAGTGCACACAGAAAATCTCTTATTTTGAAAAATAAATATAAGTGTAAAAAGTCTCAGGTTTTATAATTTTTAGAAAACACAAACCCAGAAGAAACAAGCAGAAACTAAAGCATGTTTCCTTTTACTAGATACCATTAGCCCTTGGAGATCATATGGATAAATGCTGAGTGACAAACAAGGAAGCAGGGGCTCTAATTCCCAAACCTGCAACATGCACCAGGACAGGATTAGGTTAGATATTAGGAAAAATTTCTTCCCCACAAGGATTGTCGAGGTCTGGCCCAGGCTGCCCAGGGCAGTGGTGGAGTCCCCATCCCTGGAGGGGTTTCCAAGCCAAGGAGATGTGGTGCTGAGGGACATGGTTCAGTGGTGCCCTGGGGAATGGTTGGACTTGGTGATCTTAAAGGTCTCTTCCAACCAAAATGATTCTATAATTCTATCCCAGACTGTGCTAGGAATTTGCCTGGCGGGACAGAAGGAAGCAGGAGGATGCAGGAAGCTTCCAAAGTCAGCACAGGACCTTTGTGCAGGCAGTCACCAGGGTGTGAGGAGAGCCGTGAGAGCCTCCTCCATCCCTGCACTGAGGAGGTGAGCGGGTCCTCTCCTCCATGCTGGAGCCCCTCACTGCGGCCCCACAGTGTGTCCAGGCTCCTGGCAGTTTCCAGCCACTGCTCATCCTGCAGCACAGTGCTCCAGCTGCTGCAAGGAATATCTAAAGGCAGATAATCCACCAGCTAACCATCAAAGACAGCTCTTTTCCAAGTGATTTACAAGTAAGATACACCAGATGATTAAACACGGGGATACAGCGTTCGGAATGTAGACAGGGCTGTGGCAGCCCAGCGGCAATAAGATGAGATGCGGTATATGCCTTGAATGCAAAGACACATTTAGCACCCATAATTATTTCCTAAGATCTATACCTCTGCCTTTTTTTTCCTACTGCAGCAGTACCAGGCATTGAGGAGACATGAGATACTCACAGTCTACATGGGAGAGGGAGAAGGGAGCTGTACTGTGCCTTTCTATGCCATTCCATTCTTCATGTTCACATCTTTTTTTCCCCAAAACTCCCAGTTCCTCTACTACATCCTGCTTTTGAAATGATACACGCATTCATCTGAAACTGTGGAAGTATCGTCTGAACCCAGGATCAAAGCCACGAATAAAGACTAAACCAGTTTTCCCTCTCACTGGCATTCACAGAGATCTCGTTTCTCAGCATCTGCTGCTTTATTTCAATGTCACCTTTCAGCAGCCTTTTGGCAAGAATTCTATATCCGTGTAGAGGCTAATGCATTTACATTTGGTTAATATCTGCATTATGACCTTATACATCCTTAAACATTATTCTTTTCTCTACACTTATATGTCTTTAAGTGTGCTAGCTTTAAATGCTAAGTGACAAAGTCAGAATGCTTTGGATTAACAGTTTGAATCTGTTTGAATTCTTTGCCCATATCCAAATTCAAAATTCCGTATTAAAATAGAACATTTGCTCATTGTTTTTTTGCCCCCACCTGATCATTTGTTTCTCTCAGGGGAAACGTACTGGCAAAAATCACAAAACATCAGTGCCGCAATAGAAGAAACATGGAAGAATGCCACCGAGTAAAAATATCCTCTGCGGGAACATAAAAATGTCTGGGAAGGCCTGGGTCATCATCCCCAATCCCAGCTACCATGACAGACAGGCTTTTAGTCGACTGTGGGCCACAGTGTGGCCTGACCACAAACATCACTAACTGCAAAGCGCAGGGGTTTTAGTACAAAACCCCCAAACCCCACAAAATCCATAATGCACCATTAAACAGAAAGCAAGAAAAAAAAAAAATCAATCTCATTGCCAGCTTCTAAGTAAATCTGCAGTGTGTCTGGAGGTAGACACATCAGCTGCGTCTTTGTGGACCGTGCCAGTGCCTGTGTTGGTGCTCCGAGGTGCCACCCAGAACCGGCGCTTGTGCCTTCACACAGAGGGAAGGAGCATTGTCCAGGGAAAGCATGTGTCGTTTGGAACCCACTCCTTTAAATAACATTGTGAGTAAGTGTAATTAGTGAGTAGCAATAGAGTAATTGAACATTGGTGAATACAGGGAAAGACAGCACAAAATGAGAGTTAACATAGGAAGGAGTGATGAGCATAGGCTCTCATGAAACACCATCCAAAATGTGATTTAATGTAGCTGGTTCGGTAAATCTGAAATTAAAAACGTTCTTCAGTTGCCAGCACAGAAGCTGGCTTCCTCCTGTTCCAGCAGACCTGAAAGGGAGAAAACTTGCAATGAGGAGAATTATACTCTAAGTCCATAAAACTTCTACTCCCTACCTCTGGGGGAGGTAAAGCCATTTCAAAGCCCTGGGGCTACTGTACATCTCCAGCACTTAAACCAAATTCTGTACCTGGAATACGGAAACCAGAAGGGAACGCAGTGAGTGAGCTCTCTACAGTTACCTAGTCTGAAGCAATACAGTGCAAAAAACAGAGATAGAAAAGTAGCCAGGAAAGCAGCTGGTAAATATGCACCAACGTCCAAAACAGATTCAGGCCAGATATAAGACCAGGGTTTTGTTGTTCTTTAGGAAGAATATTTTGCCCAGCAAGGCATATTTTGCAGCCTGAGGGTCCCTATCCAAATAAAACTTGCAGATCTCTTAGAGGAATGCATGCAAAATTATCCTGAAGTTATATATTATTATAAGGCTGAGAAAAGACCCGAAGGAAATGCTCTAAGCAGAACCATATGCTGAAACATTATTCACCTTTTATCCTTGAGAGCATGTTTTCCATGTGGGCACTCTGAAGGCTTATTTCAGCACGCAGTAGCCTCTGCAGCTGCTGACCCAAGACAGCTTTCAGGCATGGCAGCCATGGAGGCTTAGATGGGAAATGCAGTGCTAAATCAAAACCATTGCAGAGGCAGGTGGAGACACGTCGGGCTGAGGACACCTTCTCAAGCGGGGAAAGCGAGCTAGCCCCACTTCTTCTGCAGTGGATTCCCTGCTCTCGGTCTCCTACTGCTGCCTCCAGCTGTGACGCAGGCACATGCAGACCATGCTCACACTAGCGATAACTAAAGGGAAGAGTTGAGCTGGAGGCTGAAGGAAGGGGTGTGAGTTCAATGGAGCTGTGTAAACCCACTGGAGAAGGCCACCCAAGCCACATTTCAGCTCTCTCCTTGTACGGCACCCAGTGCCTGCTCCTTCACCCCTGTGAGTTTCAACTGTTTGCAGATGGGACAAGTTAGGTTTTTATGCAGGGGTTGTAGCCTAAGAAATTGTGTTGCCCAGCACTCCTCGAAAAGATGAAATCCTGAAACTGAGCAGTGTTTTGAGATGTCTAGTATTGCCCAGACATTTAAGGTAGAAAAGCTCTGTCTCCCTGCACGTCCACACTCGGCTACCTGAAGGGAGAAGTTTCGCATGTTGGGTCTTGACAGCATTCAAAGTAAGGTCTTCAGGTGCAAATGAATTCTGCTCCCCCAAGCTGCACCACCATCATTTACAATTTGTCATGTCTTCCTGCCTATTTCCTACTTCCCTACCTTGCACCCATAAAAAGGGAGGATGAGAGAAGCCTCCCCGCTTTCCAATACTCATTCCTGGATTACCAAGAACAGTTTTGGAACAGAGGACATAAGACACCCATTGTTCACAATTTGAATGACAACGTGCAGCATCAGCTTTTAAATGTCAAGGTCATTTGTGGTATTTCTATTTAGAGTAAAATGGCTCTTGCTGTTTCCATGGTTTCACCTGGTTTTACTGAGCCTTATTGTTAAGAACCTTGAAAGCCAACCATGCTAATAAAAAAAAAAAGACATCTTCTTCAGAAGGTAGCTAATTTGAATTTAAATATGAAGCAGCCTGTATTCACCCTGGATGGGTTTATGGATCTGTACATTGCATTTATGAACAAGAACAGATGTTTGGATTATCCAATTTGCCCTTTTTTGGCATATTGCACAATTCTAGCTTTAATTATTTCTACAGCATAGATTGTTTCTGCAGTAGAAAAATCAGCTTTCTTGTTTGCTACACAAGGAAATATCATCTTTATTAAAATAAACCATTGAGAAAACAGAGTAGCTCACAGTCATAATGAAAATGCAAAAGAAACACAATATTCTTTAGAGAGGGGTTTTTAAAGGTTAGCATTGCTTCAGATTGCATTCTCTATGTTCACATTCAGCTGAGGAAATACTAACAGTTATTAACACTGCTGAATTTTCCAGGACAAAATAGTCATTTTCCCATGATTGCTGTTACTACTTAATAACTATTAATCAGAAACAGAATGCTGGAAGCAGATTGAAGAATGACTCAGATAAATAAGGCAAGGAATAGCTTAATGAAGTTTAAAACCTCAAAATGCCAAATTAAAACTGCGGATACTGAAAGACACAAGATTTCCATATTAAGGCCTCCAGCACTGTTCGTGTGGAGTTGCCAGTTTCAGTATATTCATCTTTGCAATATTACTGGCATAAACACTGTTTTGTCACCAAAATGAGGTTTGAGATGGAGCGCCAATGATTTAGAGAAGATTGGAGCAGACGCTGCATAGCAAGGAAGTCCATTGCCTCATTAAATGGACACCTTCACAGCCCCATTTTAAGCAGAATATAGAAAATAAGCATCAAGCCAGGTCATTATTTAAATTTGTCCTTTTTTTCTTTCTCCCTTCCTTCTGAAGCACGTCTGTCAGTAGACTGTCACCAGACAAAGCTGCCGTTACTCACGTGACATCAGTCCATGATATTTTTCTCATTTGCTAGCTACTCTTTTTTGCAGCTGTGGAAGACACAGAAAATGTAAGTACATAGAGGTGAATTGCCATTTTATCTCTGATAAATCGTAGTTTTGTGTTGTGGAAAATCTGTCCGTTTCTCTGTTATCATTCCAGGAGATTATAAAAGCGACGAACGTGATGTGGCTGACCTGACTGCAGTTGTCTAACATGTGGCCGCCCACGCTGGGCCCACGGGCCAGGCCCCACGTTCAGCAAGTCCAGAGGGAAGTTGGTGGCTGTCCTGTAGACATCGCTCGGCTTGAGGGACCGGTCCCCAGCTGTGGGCAGCTTCCTGGAGATGGCCCGAGGCCGTGGCAGGCAGGACCCAGGCAGCTGTGTGCACTCTGGATCCCCTCCTGAAATCTACCACTAAATCAAACCAGTGAATTCTTTAGATGTTTTCCTGTCATGCAATCTTCCTTCCCAGGGGCATCCTGATTGTCTGGCTTTGTTGTTTTGTTGGGTTTTTTTTCCCTCTGTTAAGAAAGCATTTCTTTCATGTACCCATTTCAGTGGAACATCAGGTTATTTCTGAGATATTATTATTATCCAAAGCCACAAACTCCATGAGCATGAAAACAAACATCAATACAGCTTTGCGCTACATTGCTGTGTTAAATCATTAGCAGTATTTTACTAAAACCCAGAAACACACTATCCATTTAAGTGCAAAAGTACAAAAGCACCTGGTGGAAGATGGAGCTGGCAGGACCCAAGTGTTAGTAGTATCCAATAAGGTTCAAATATCTAGTGGGAGCTTGTTGTTTGTGCTGTGCTGTCTATGTTATCTGATTAAATCCTGGTCCCGTGGCTCTGGCTCTGGCATTTTCAAGCCAGATCCTCCATCAGTGTTAAAAATCTGGGGTCTCCGTGTAAACTGGCTGGCAGGCTGACCCACTGATCCTACAGAAACATCAAGTCCCAAAAGCAGTAGGAGATATTGTTACTATTAGTAGCTGATCTATTTGAGGAAAGATGGACCAAGTGTGATGAAGAGGTTAAAAATAAGTCCAAAGACTTGCGTGCTTGGCCACTCTGCTTTCTGCCCTGTTACCTAACGTGCTCACCTCAGAAGAAACCTCTGATTTAATTAACACCACCAGTCTGGGACTCATGCACTTAGATAAAGCACCTTGGGAAAGAATTATTTAAAAGACGACTTTTACCAAGAATACTCTCCCCATATATTAATTATTCAAGTTTGTAATAATTACAGCATGGAGCTGCACAGCCAGCCAAGTCTCACTTTTGCCTATGCTGAGCTACAATTGCTGCAGGCAATCAAGGTCAGAACCTGTGCAACGCTGATCATACCACAGAAATACTGTGAGTTTCCTCTAGCTTTCATTCTTCACTGCTATAATGAAACTTTTTGTTTTCTAAAACATATTCCAGCCATAGGGTTTTTCTCATTTTCTTATAGCCAAGTGATCTGCCATCCAGCCAGGAAGTTGAAATAAACTCAGCTGGCAAAGAGGTTAACCCATTTTTAAAGGCATTTTTCCTGTTGCTGAGTGTGCTGCTTCATCCGTTTAAGGAACAGACTGCTTGGAGAGGGGAAGGAAGGTGGAGTAGAAGTCCAACTGGATCAGTCACCAGCACAGCATTTTAAATGATTTGGGAGTCTTCTGGGAGGGGTGGAGAAGAGTGAATTCAGAGGTAGCAGCTCAGAGTGATCATTCTCAGTAGCTGATATAAGAAAATATTCCTTTCCTTTCCAAGTATCACTCATTACAGGTAGCTTTGGAAAACCTAATGTACCCTTAAAAGCATTCCCAAAGTGGGTGCAATCAGTCACCAATGGCAGAGGTTTATATAATCTCACATTCATAGTGAGGAAAACAATTCATGGAGGAGAATAAACATGAGACATGATGGCCCTCAGGCCTTCGTCAAAGGATTCCAGCAAACAACTCAGCTGACACAAAGATTACCACGTTGTAAGTGTACTCACGCACTCCTGAGCATGAAGAGTTTTACCCGCTTGATGATCCCAGGTCTAAATCCAGATTCTTCTAAGCTTGAAAATCTAGAACACCATTTATTTCCACCATTATGGAATTGGAATTCTAGTCTTATTCAATTGACTTATTCCAAGAGCATTTTCTGCACTTTTATAAAAGCCTTTTACTGAAGTATCAAATACACAGGACTAGGTTTAAAAAGAACGCTTTGGGAATTACCTTCACGCCTAATACTGGAAGCAGCAAGTTGTGTGCAGAGTATTGCAGTGGCTCCTTAACCTGACATGGGTGGATGATATGTGTGGATAAATCCTCTTTGCACATGGGGACCTCAGCAAGTTGTCAACCACGGCTGGGCAGGCAGAGCATCTCTGGAGCTCAGCTGGGCTGCCGGGGGCTCAGCTCATTCTCGTGCCTGGCTCTGCTTCCCTCCTCTGAAGGAAGGCAAGTCCAGAACATTTGCAGCTCTAAGCTGTATTTTGAGCACCAGCAGCACGCCTGGCTGTAGACCTTGAAGGTGCATCTTCCAAGCTTGTTGAGGACAGGAGGGATATGTCCTCTCCCGGGGCCCTGGCAGCCAGGCAGTAGCTGTGCCTGGAGCAAGCACACTGGAGTTATTTGGTGATTTCTTACAGTGACGGGGCAGTACAGGTCATCACAGCAGAAATACTGGGGTTATGCTCATTCTTTATCTATAAGTACCTAGCAGTAAAATTTTCCTAAATTCCCAATAATCCAAAGCAGAAGGATGACTTCTCCAAGAGATGACTCAGATAGACCCCTAACACAGGTACTTAGAATAAATTCCAGTTCCTCTAAATCAGATCAAAACCACATTAAAATTACTATAGGTTAGGAAAATAATGCATGTCACAACACTTACCAAAATCAGCCAAATCACCCAGCCCGAGACTGTGGGAGGAACCATCCTGCCCTTGTCAGCCAGAAAAATGTGATGACTGTATTGCTGTCAAATCTCTCCCTAAATAAAAAGTGACAAGTTTATTTTTGTACCTGCTACTATTGCACGCCTGGTGTGTCATATTTAACATGTGCAAAATTCCTTCTTAAGGGAAGCTTCAATTAAAAGAGGAAGGAAAAAGCAAGATGAGCTTAGATGCGATATAATGAATAAGCAAAAAGAAGAAAGAAAGGAGGAGACTGGGTAACAATCCCACTCGGATACTTTGTCACATGCCCCTGTGTTTTTCAGATACTTCCTTTGTATATAAATATACAAATATTATCTGGTCTCTGAAGGGTAATAGAAGAGACACACAAGACAGTATAATGATCACTTCAGAAATCTATTCTACATTTAAGCGGATTTAAGGCTGGAAGCGCTTGTCAATAATTCAAGGGTAAAATACATTAAGGCACTGCTGTAATTATCCAAAGCTCAGGCAATACAAACTGGGGAGCTGAGAATCAAGGAACAGATTATTTAAAAAACCCAGCCATGCGAACATCAGGATTTTGTGGGTACGGTGGAGTATTATGACAGGGCAGAGTCAAGGGCGGCTGGCCGCCTCTGCCGCGCCTGCTTGTGCTACATCTACATGTATGTTGACTATTTTAAACATAACATAACACTATGGTTAAATGTAGCTCTTTGCTGACCCCGGTGCCTCTACTAAGAGGCAGTCAGGCCCTCCGGAAAAGCAGCGCAGTGACTATCAGAACACAAATAAGATTATGCCCCCATCCATGCAAACATAAACAACATACTTCAGTGAATTAGAGCAAGAAAGATTCAATTAAAAGCCAACCCCTGGCCCCTGACAGCTGTGCATCCCTTCCCGCACACAGCCCTGAACAGGACATCTTCTGCACTTGAACATGGCCTAGAAGAAACCAGTCTGTGTGTAAAATCACGGCAATAGACTGAAAGGGCTCTCAGGAGTCCTGCCTAACACATTGCTGCACCCCAGCTCCGTGCAGCCACTCTTCAGGAGGACGCTGCCCAAGAGAGCAGCAAAAGGGATGCGGTATTTAAAGGAAATTACTTTCTCTGTTTGTCCTTCTTGTTAATGCTTCGCCTTGTTAGCAAACTAAGCTATAAATCTGGCTGTTAACTATCGGCAGCTGAAATGTTGAGTAAACACAGAAACTATATTAATACACAGCTATAACACTCAGAAGCAGAAAAAGACCCGGACAGCCCAGGTCCAGCTGCAGCCCGTTTCTCCCCTCTGCCACCTCCCTAACATGCTCTGCCACACACCGTTTGGAAGCTGACCCCCTGCCCTTGGCTTTTGCTGCACCAAGGAAAAATAGTTTAAAAGAGACCCCCTCTAATGTAGCCATTAAGGGCATTAGTCATGCGTTGTTTAATGGGCAGTGAGTGCATCTCGCCAGTGCCGCAGAGATGCTGCTAGAAAAGCAGCTGTGCTGATGCCGTAAGCCGCTCTCATTTCCAAGAACAGCATTATTTGAGATAATCTGGCCCTTTGGTGGCCAGAAAATGTTTAGTAGCTGTGAATCCTCTTTGTGCTTGGCTGCAGGTATGTTACGAGAGCTCGCAGGATGGATTCAGGGAGTGATACCCTCGGGGATGATGCCTTCCAGAAGGCTTTCACTTGAGCCACAATAATAAAGAAGGACATAAGTAAGCCAGTGACTGCATTGTCCTGAACCTGCTCTAAAGACACAGAGCAACCAAGCAGAAAAGAATTCACAGCTGAAAATAGCATACACGACTCTACTAATACAGGAATCTACCTTTTCTACACCAGTAAAGGCTGTTCCTCAGACCTCTAAGTAGAGTTAGTCCCAAGGTTTATTCCAGGTTATGCAGCAGCCCTTTGTGGTGCTCTGTCATGTTTCATCAGCCACATATCCATTACAGTTGGACAACCCTGTGTTAACGCAGGCTGGAAGGTGTCACCTTGACAGATCTGCTGCAACCCCAGGACTCACAGGTCTGCCCTGCGTGATGAGACGCTGCCCAGGGATGCTCAAACCAGAGCCGGCATCGAATGTCATCTAGATCCATGGCAGGACTTTCTAACTATGCTTATCTACCCTCATTCTCAGAGGAAAAATAACACCCAAATTCCCTCTCAAGTAAGAGACGAGGAGGAAAGATTCGGGAGGTAATCATTCAAGTTTGAAGAGGCAGCGGGGTACAGCACTAACACAGTTGATGTTCCTAGCACCAGCTCCTTAAGGATCACCTGTAGGAATAAGATGATGAAGGTTCTGAGCCTTTGGGCCAGATCCAGCACTGCCAGTGCCAACAGAAACCTCCTGCTCACCTCAGTGGACTCTAAAGGAAGCCCTCAGGCCCTGGGAGGCAGCTGCTCAGAGAATTATGCTGGGTCATGGCTAGAGACCAGGCACTGCCGTCCTGGGGGTTGCTGAATATTTCATGATTTGGTTATTAAAAAACATGTGTATCAGACATCTCTCAGCACAGGCATCCGTAACTCTGGCTGCTCCTGGGGAATCAAGGCAGGATATTAGCAAGAGAGCTATTTCGGGACTGCGGGAGCCTGCCTGCAATCAGCCAATACCTCAGTGCAAGATGCTCTTGCTGCTGTCAGTCGGGCACGGGGCTGTCTCTGCTCTGCAGCAAAGAGCCCCAGCGGGTTTTTCGGGGACGAGCAGCCCTGGGGATGCTGGACAGACCGGGACAGATGCCCAAGGACAACCACCTCCTTTCGTGCACTCAGGGTCAGGGGCTTCTGGGTGCTAAGCAGAAGGAAAAACCTTCTGGAAGGAGACTGTCTGAAGGGAGCTGGGCAGAGCCAGGGCAGGTTTTAACAGGCATCCCCGAGCACAGCTGGGATTCCAGCAGTCACTTCATCCAAGCTGAATCAAGCTGTTCCCAACACCTCCTTGGAGGTGTTGCTGTTAAAGAGCACCTGGATAACAATCTACTTTAAAATCAGCATCAACAACAGCACAGTTTCACAGCATTTTGTCAAAACTGTAGGCAAACAAGCCAAATCACTGTTAATTATTTTTTAATGATTGTTAAAGCCTGCTATGATAGGAAATGCCAATCAGCTCATTGTTTCTCAGACTCTTAATGACAATAGCAATGCCTGCTTAATTAATTCTAGTCCTAACCTAGCTGATCTGAAAGGAATAGCAAAGATGTGGGAACTGAAGTCTATTTGCAACATAATAATTTTAAAAGTTGCACAGCCTTTAATTACAACGGCTGGTGAATTTTTACTGGTGTAGTCTTTGTACCTCTCCTATCAATGCTTTGTAAGACAATGACAGATTTCACATGTAGATGGCTGTAAAGACCTTACCTGTGCAAGAGCAGAAGGTACACAAAGGCAGGAGAGGGCCCCTGATTTCACACCCACCAGCCCAGGGTAAGAAGCGGTACAGCCCTGGTTGTGTCCCGCTTAGCTGCGCATATACCAAGTGTCCATCTTAATTAAACTGCGCATTAAAGGTCAGACACTACAGTTCCTATGTGCAAGTCCCGGGTGTCAAAGCTCATCCTGTCAAAAGCAATCCCTCCGTGACCTCTGCGGCACCGGGTAGTGCCCTCACACCCGTCCCCCGGCTGCTCCGGCTGGCTGTGGCGAGGCAGACAGACAGCTCATCCATCTGGACACCATCTGCCTCACCCGAGTACTGAGTCATGCTAGTGCGGGCTGGAGAGACCCCGTGCAGCCTGTGATGTGAAGAACCCACACAGGCAAAGAAAATCCCTCTGTAATCCCCGCAAGGACACCGCAGACCTTGTCCTAAATCTCTGCTGCGACTGGGGGAGTTACAGTGACTCGGGCACCTGTGTGGTCTTGGTACAAGGAGCTCTGTGCTTTCTGTGGGACTCACTGTGTGCATCCATCTCTGCCGGTCACTCTGAAGCAGATCCTGGTCTGCCCCACAGCTGACAGGCAGAAAGGAGGTTCGTTCATCTCTCAGATGGANAAAAAAAAAAAAAAGATCACAGCAAGCCTCTCTCGAGGTCCCCAGGGAGGTAAGGAGGTAGAGCACACTCTTAATTATAGCCTCCAGACTGGATCATTACCTGGGAAGCAGAGAGCAGGAGCACACAAACATCTATCCATAAACTGCTCTTAAAGCAATTCTGTGCGAGCCTTTGTGGAGGCAAAAACAAGTGAAAAGAAGAAACCAGGAACCATGGGGCTGCTGTACCAACACCTCATCCTGCATCGGATGTGCAAGAGCCACCAGGAAAGGGCTCCCAGCAGAACACCTCTCCGCTGGCCTCGGGGCGATGCGGGGGACAGGCAGCCCTGGACACCTTGCGCAACAGACACTGGCCTAAAGTCTCAACCTGACCCAGCGAGGGCAGGAGAGGATGAGGGGGAAAATCAGAAGCATTTGGAAAGTCTGGGTATTTTCAGCTGACTGCATTAAGGAAAATGAAATGTTCTCAGAGGGTATTTTTAAAGCTTGTTTTCATTAAAAATAAAAACCTCCACAATCTTTTAAAGGGCAGCGGTAGTGTGCTAGAGGCATAACTGGTCAATAACCGCGATGACAAAATAGAGTCTTTGTAAATGCTATGAATCATTTACATCAACATTTTTAAAAGTAGCATTACAGCAACACTTCCTACTTCTGGAAATATTAATGAGGCAGGAACTTAGAGCGCAGTTAATTGGCTGGATTGTAATCGTGGACCCGCTTCTCCTGGCGCAGAAACTGGTCACAGTTCTGCCAGTGCTTTCTGCAGGCGTTGCGCTCCCTGCGGAACAGGTCTGCACACCACAGCCACCACTCGGCCTTGCCGTGGGACCCGGAGAGGACAAACCCTGTGGGATTTTAGCTGCAGCTCAGTGGAAGTCATTATTCGTGGAGCACCTGCAGCCCACCTCAGCTGGGTGGTGAGCCTTGGCCACTCCATCCCCCCAGGCAAGGGGCTGATGAAAGGGCTTGGTGATGGCAGGGCACCAGTCCTCTGTGAGAGGCAGGAGCTTCAAAGTCTCCTGGCAGTGTCTTGGTGGCACTGGCTGTCCAACCGCAACAGCAAAAGAAAACATCAATACGGTCCCTCACTAGGAGAGACCTTCCTTCTTCAGCTGCTTACAGAATGGGTACGAGCTACAATGGGCTCTGCTGCATTTTGGGAGTAGCTTGGGCTCGTTAATGATGTAGATGATGCTGTCAGGGTTCCCAGTTTTCATGCAAGCCTCAAGAATTGTTTTGACTGAGACTATAAAGACCAGTCTCAAGATAAGAGCCCATCTATCAGGAGCAAGGCTTGGCTGTGCTCTTTGAACACAGCCAAAAAAACCCCTTATTTCCATGTTTGGCCAGAAGATGGCAATGGTTGGTCACCTAAACCACCCAAAGGTCGTGCCGGCTCCGCGCCGCGGAGTAAAGGGGGGGAGCGGGGGGAATAACGATTTGAACCAATATAATATCGTTATAAACTACAGGCGTAGAAATGCCACGGCATATTTCGCTGCTTCCTATAGTTGAGGAGTGTGTCCTGCCAGAGCCCTGCTCACCACAAGACCCCTCAGCCTGCTGAAGCTTCCACCACCGGGAGGTCTCCAGTGCAGTGGTTCCTCCCCAGGGAGCAAGGGTTAATTTAAAGCATGTGCGCAAATATACTTGAAGAAAAGCAGAAACAAGCAAATAGATTTCAACACCTCTGCCAAGGGCATGGCCACATCCCACTAGAGCAGGTTGCTCAAGGCCCCATCCAACCTGGCCTTGAACACCTCCAGGGATGGAGCATCCACAACCTCCCTGGGCCCTCCTGAAGGTTTTTCTCAACCCCTCTGAGTGGTATCAATGCACCATTTTATGTGAACTTTTGGCAGCTCAGAAACGATCTCCATACACTGAACGGAGAAATCGAGTACAGTAA
Organism: Eurystomus gularis; assembly: GCA_013400335.1. Taxonomy (NCBI): domain Eukaryota; kingdom Metazoa; phylum Chordata; class Aves; order Coraciiformes; family Coraciidae; genus Eurystomus; species Eurystomus gularis. Next base: position 31,493 of record VZZY01003355.1, on the reverse strand, counting down.
TTCCTGGTCCTGTTCTCGGTGCTTTTCCCGTGCCGTGAGGGCTGAGGGGAGGTTCCCACAGAGGAACCAGGGCTCAGGGATGGCACAGGCAGGCACAGACACCCCACACCCGCGTGTTTCTTTGGAAGCACCTCATAATCAGAGAATTTCTGTCAAATCTGGGGCAAGTTTCCTGGCAGACTGTGCCAGGGTTTCAGTCTAACATTCACCCACCACAGACAATCTTTATCAAGAAGATCAGCCCAGGGCAGTGCAGACAGACTGCATCCTCCAAACGATTTTACTGGTTTCAGTCTATTTTTTTCATATTGAAAAGTCAAATCTTGCACAATTTGACATTTCCTCCAGAAATCTTGCTTGCTGACTAACTATAAGCAAAACACCATGGCAAGATTCTTTTGAAAAATGTTTCATATGACCTTTAGTTGTCCTGAATAGCAAGACATCAAGTAGCCTACTCCTGCAGAAACACCGCACACTGTAAGAGCCATGGCTTGAGTCTTTAGCAGCCTGTGAGCTTCCGAGAGCTGAAGAGAGCTCTGCAAACACTAAATAATGAAGCACATCAGCTCTACCAGCTAATCTAGCCAAGGGAAGGGAAGGCCCAGCTGACACATCAGGGAAATTCACTTCTGGAGAGCACAGCATGCACCTACTGCACGTTGGTTCAAGACCAAGTGGTGCTTATAGAATTATCGGTGTTTATATAAGTCGTCTACTTTTAGCCCGTGTCCGGAGCTGAACTCTAGCAGTTGCTCCATCACCCAGTGACCCCTCCTCAGCAGGGGAAGGAAGACAGGGAAAGGCAGAGAAGACCCATAGGTTGAAATGAAAATGGAATTAATGACACAGCCAAACTAATACCCATGTCTGTATAAAGTTGTACTCACCCCAGTGAGGGTACAGTGGTCACAATAAACAGGAAAGCATCCTCAAGAGCAGAAGAAAAACGAGGACCAGGGTCAAAAGGACCCCAAGCAAGAGCAGAAGTCCCAGCAGGAGGAGCCTTAGCTTCATTGAACTTCCCCCTTTATACTGGGCGTGATGTTAATGGTGTTGGATGCACCTGGAGCCAACTGGTTTCAGCTGCGCTGACTCCAAACTGCCCGTGTCCTGCAGAGCAGGGCTGGGCCAGGACTCCAGCCCAGCCACACCAGGACCATGTGCACTGAGCTGGCCAGCCACATTAGCACAGACGTGTGACTCTGTGGTACGCTATTTTCAGGGCTTTGGCCAGGAAAGACAACGTTTTGTAGTTTTGTATATAGTGCAAATGCCTGCTTACCACTGCTAATTGCTCTTCTGGTTGGAGACACCTTCCTTTTCCTATCTATACATTCAGATCTGGAAAATCATTAGTTTTCCTCACATGGTTCAATGCCAAAGCAAACATCATAAAAGCCCTGTATCCTGACCACAGCTCACGGGACTTCGTAGGGCCTTGGCTGCAGATTATTGCCATGAAAGCTGTGGCCAAAGGTAGTCCTGGGACTCCCTCTCCTGTAGGTCAGGACTGCTCCTTGAGGTGTCCATTGAGGGACCTGCCAAAGGTTAAATGGGGATTTCTACGAGCCCAGGGAAACTATGGTCAGGATCTCCACACAGGGGTGAAGCTGAAAGGAAATTGGTTAACTGGTAATAGATGGACAATGATGATATAAAACATGCAGGACAAAAAAAACGTGTGCAAGAAAAACATTTCATTAAAAATCAAGTAGCTTTCTGCAGAGGTAATGTTGCAACTTTAGCAATTATAGGAGGAAATCTTCAAAGCAAATTGCCTGAAATCAGTGAAAGTCAAGCTCTTGTTTTTCCGCTTCTTTAACACTTTCTGTGTATGTATCAATAAAGAAGTATAATGGCCAGTTTATGGTGACACAATAGCTGTGATGGCTAATAAATTATTTCACAGATTGGAAAAGATGCGTTTATAGAGGTCCTGTTGCGGCGGTTTGTGGGAGCCAGGAAAAGTGCTAATTCCAATCACCCAGCAGCGTTGGCCAGTGTCTGCGGTCGGATCACTTGACCTTCTCGTTCTTCACTCTTCCCAGCGGGGAAGCGTGTTAAATGCATCACCCCTGGAAGTGATGAGGTGCGTGCCCGCATTACCGCGCGTTTCACCACGTCTGGGATGCTGCACTTCTCCTTCCCCTCCAAGCTGTCGTTTCTGGTTTCCTAAAGTGTTATGCAGAATCCTGCACGAGTGATGCTTTACATTTCCTAAACCTTTTAGGTCCTTGAAGTCTGAGAAATTAGACAGTATCAGCTTTCCTCTCTTGAATTTCTAAGGATGTTTCAGGCGTGTGTTTTATCTGAATCATTTTATGGCCCATTAATTGAATAGATAATGTTTCCCAGTGAAGTCTGAAGGGTCATTTAGCGTTTTCAGTATGACTGCAACAGTTTATTCTCAGCCAGAAAGATGACTTTTTTTTTTTAAACAGTTTTAACAACCAACAAGTGAGACAGCCTTTCATACTCACTGCTCTTGATGAATGTAAAAATTCTGCTTAAATTTAAGCAGACGAACTAGGGGTTTTGGTTAAAACAGCATGGCCTCTAATGCCGTGGTTGAACATTCTGGAAGGACAAGGGAGGCAGGAACTGCTGGTTTTAATAAGACAGAGTAAAATCCCCCAGAGACCCAGCCACCAGCACCCATGAGACTCAGAGAAAGTTTTCATGTGCTGAGTAGTAAAATCTGTGGGTTTTTTTAAAGATCTAGTTATTACACACAAGGAATTATGTAGTTATAATGCACAAAAGCAGCCAAAGCAGGAGTCCCTGGACATCCAGAGGCACCTTTACAGCTGTGTGCCTATTTTCACCTTTTCCTACTCACTGGCTCCTCATTCCAATCCTCTCTTTGCTCCCCCAAGCCTCTGTACCCAGCAGCGTTTCCTGCCATCCCGCAGCTCTCTGCACTGTCTCCTCAGCTCCTTTTCCTCCTTGGGCACTTATCCATTTGCATTGAAAGGTCTCTGGGACAGGGGCACTCAAAATCTGTGTTTTCCCAGCACCTTTAGGCCAGCTCTGGCTCATGAATTGATTTATAAGGTGCTAATCTACTCACTGTGAGAAGCCACAGAGTATCTTAACCCAGAGCACTTTTAAAATAGGTTATAGCCACTCACTGCTGAGTTTGAGACCAAAATAACAACATCTATCTACTTCTTGTGACATTCATGGGAACACTTGCAATGCACCTTGTAATTGCCAAAATAAAACAGGCTCTAACATCCTTACTTATGTGCATATCTTGATGGAATCCAAATTTTGGTTTTTTGCAATGGGCAGAGAGGACTGAAGCCCTTGCAGGAAAATATTATTTCCATTGTGAAATGAAACTCCTCTCTGTTTTCATCAGCCACACTAGCCACGTGTCCATGTGCCCTTTCTCAAAAAATGGATAGGTGAAAGATTTGTTGGTGACGGGTCAAGGGCTGCAACTGAACATTGAAGGTTTTGCTGGGAGAAAAGCTGTGAGACAAGTCGGAATCAACCTCCTGAGGACTTGGAGGGAGCTTCTGGCCTCCTGGTGAACACCCAGCGAGCTCCTGGTCTGGGTGGAAGCGGGAAGATCTCATTGTAAGTAGGTAGAATTAAATTAGAGATGAGTAGCAGACAAAAAAGATGAGAGAGACACAATCTGCTATAAGTGATTAAAGAAGCAAACCTATTGCATTAAGAACATTAAATAAAAGAATACTGCCTCAAATACACCTTCCTTTCTAAGGAGAAGCCAGAACTGTGGCTGCAGCACGCATACACCTTTAGCTTTAAACCAGCCGGTGCAGATGTCGATGTCCACGGAGTCCAGCAGGAGCCACCAAACACCCAGGACAACACCGAGCCCTCCAGTCATTCATCACACCGGAGGTCTAAGCTAACGCAGTTATCTACAGCTAAGAGATTTGACAAACCGTGGTGATGTCCTAGAGGCTCTTCAGGTTCTTCCACACTGGAACTTGTGCTCCCAAAGGCAGCAATGGAGGAGGAATGGACGGGGAGAGCAGTGAACTGCGAATGCAGTTACGCTGCCATTTTCTCTGGGAGCTAAAAGGTCTTGAGAAGTTCCTCGTTGTTTTTTCACCCCTCTTGCCTTCACACAATTCTCTTCCTGCACTGCAGGTTATGCTGTGCTCATGCAACTCTGCAGAGCAAGGCTGCAAACAATATCACCGTGAGGAGGAATTCCAAAATCACGCGAGGAGGGAACTTCCCAGACTGGCTTTGCCAGCAGAGAAAGCAGAGCACCTATACAGAGAGAGCAGAGCATCCGTACCATATGTCTAATTTCTCCTACCACAACTGTTGCATTCACATGAAGGGGACTCAAAATAGATCAGCTTTTCTGTTACTGTGGGAGCCAGGGTAGGAAATCTTGACCCCCAGGTTAAACCGCTGCTGTAGATGAACTTCTGTAGTCTTATTTATGTTTGTCTTAACAAAGCCAGCAAGCTCCAGCTTGCCTGCCTTATTTCCCCCAGTCTGTGAATGGCAATGCAAACACTTACCAGAGAACAGTGTATTAGGAGCAATCAGCGAAGACCTTGTAAAGTGCTGTATTAGGGATGCAAACTTCTATGCCAGGATTTTGCATCTTTTTGGTTCATCAGAAAAACGCTCAATAAACAAGATCTCTGTATACACGTACCCCCCCCCCTTTATATTTTAAATACATGCTTGTTATTTATAATTGTATTTGTTATTGTTCAGTCTCATCTTCTAACTCCTAGAAGCTTGACTCACTGATCTCCATGTGAACATCTTAATGATACTTGCATAGCTTTGATAACAAAGATTTTATTTTTTTTAAAAAAGGCCTGTAAAGAAGTACATTGTGTGAAGCCAGGCCGCACACATGCTTTATGATGAGATAATCTGTGTCGTGTCCGTGTTTGCATCTCCGTATTTCCTTACCAAAAGGTTTTGCTGGGGCTTCACCATCCCTGTTTACACAGACCCCTCAAGGACGTCATGGCCCTGAGCCTGGACAACGGCACCAATTTGGGCTGCAGCCATGGCATTGTGGGAGGGAGAGCCCATACGTGCACAGAGTTTTTGCTGAAATAAAGACCCTAACAGCAGAGGGAATTCAGCGGGGTGATCACACTTGACGCGGACAAGTTAGAGTTCTTCCAGCTGAAACGCAGGGCTGGAGTAGTTGCGTGCCCCGAAGTTGTTGCAGCGCAGAGCTTGGATGGCTTAAAAGTTAAAAGCTTCACTTAGGAGGGAGTAGATTCCTAAACCATGCTGTCCCGGCCTCTTGGGAGTCTCAGACGCTACCCAAAGTTTGTATGCATTTTTTACATTTTTGTTATTTATAGTTATACAATGCTTTTGTGTTGTTAAAATACACCTACTGTTGGTCTGACTTAATCTGCTCTCAGAAGACCTGCAAAAGTGACATTAAAACAATCTCCCAAAGGCGAGCTCTTAAAAATGAAGACACATCATCATTTTGGTTGCTTAGCTAGTGGCAAAATTTTGAGGCTTTTTGCTACCCAAGCAACTTCACTCCAGGTTTTATTTTCATTCTTAAAACATCAACTGGAGGCAGAGGCTGACGGCCACTTAGAATGCTGGTTAATTAAAAAAAACCGTTAAATTAACATCCTTTCCCTTGCCATGGGGAGCACGCAGCTAGCCGATAATGAGTTTTATCAACTCTCATAACGTCAGTGTTGATTGCATCCAAATATTGGATCCATTATTTGTCAGTCCCCAAAGAACCACCTAGAGAAGCAAACGGGTCAAGGATTAATTGATCAGTGCAGGGTTCTCTCCTCCTTCCAGTCAGAGTTTTGCTACTGAGCCGTTTATAGGTGCAGGAGAGTCGAGGTGTTTGGGTTATTTCTGCCCAGCATCCAGCCTCCTCTTGCTGCGTAGGCAGTGGCGTCACTGCAGCCTTCCAGCAGTGATACAAAACACGCTGGTCTCAAGTGGGAACGATGGAGGAATTTTCTAACAAAAGTTTTGGACTTTTTTTTGGTTTGTTTTGTTTTTTTAAACCTCATGCTAATTTCTGGAGATGGGAGATTAACTGACAATGTACCCCCCTCTGGGATATCCTCAGCAGGAAAGGACTCTCCAGCAGAGGAATTTGGAGAGACATCTCCACCCCAGACTGAGGAATAGATCAGCGATTAGGACACTTGGCTGGGAAGGTGAAGACCTATTCTTCCTCTGCCCCAGCTTTGCACTAGCCCTGGGCTACTGCAGGAGGAAGAGAATTTTCCTCAATCTCCTCCAAGGGCTTTCGCCTTCTGACAAATAAGCCAAAACCGGTGTTAATTTGTAATGCAGATACATTTATCAAACATCTGGTTGGTATCCCATAGATCCTATGCAGACTTTTCACAAGTGCCCTCTTGCCTGCACCACCAGAGACATTTGTCTGGCTCCATGCTCATGGGTGAGACAGGCAGAATGTTAAGTCTACAAAAAAGGAGGGGGGGAAAACCCCAGAACTTTTCCGCTCCCTAAGTTGACTCTTCGTGGTGGATCCAAGAAGCATCAGTAGCAGCACAAAGGAGCAGAGCATAGCCAGGCATGAAGGAGCAGAACTGCTGTGTTTGGTCCCAGGCAGACATCGATTCAATGCACCGAGGGATGAAGTCACGTCCTCACACCTCTCCCGCCTGTTTTTTGGGGGGAAGGAAATCAGATTATGATCTCTTATATTCTTTTAAAAGTTCCAGGTTCCACTTCACTGAGGAAAACAAGGCTGGGAAGAAGGATTGCTTAGCAGTTTTCCAAATGAGATTCTGGGGGATTTTGCCCAGCCTTTATTAGAGACGGCCCTGAGCTGGAAAACAAAGCAGCAAATCCCCGTGAAGATCCCATTGGTTTGGTGTCAGAGGTGTTTTCTAACCTGTCAAGAGCAGGCAACCCTGCAAAGTCTAAAAACACCACTAATTTAGAGGAAGCAGGTAAAAGCAATCGCTTCCACTGTGCGTTTCTGTCAGATGTGGGTGAATTTTCAGGCATTTGCTCATTCCCCACGTTGAGCCCAGCCCTCTGTTGCTTCCATGCTGGCTCACCTTCTGGCCCTACTCTCTGGTGACCCAAGCAGCTCTGCAGCCAGGACATGGAGGTCCATGTCTCACTTTTCAGAGATTAAACAGGAATACAGTATTTCCTGCACCTTAAACTGTGCACAAAGTGGGTTTTGGGTATTTTTTAGCTCATGTGCCAAGGAAATTTGAAAAGCAGAACTGGTTGAAGAAGAAGAAAAAAGATGTTTAGATGGCATTTTTCAGTTAGAAACGTACCAGTCATTTCCTAGCTCTTCAATAGAACACTGGTAAGTGTGATGCTGAAGCAGTCCAACACTCCCTCAGCTGATCCAGTGCAGCTGCTGACGGGCATATCCTCTGGAAAACTGAGCTGATTTTTTAAAAATTAAACAAATNGTTTGGCCACTTCCTGGGAAGCAGGGCTCCAAGACGCGTAGCGGTTGCTCTGGAGGACAACGGCACGGCCCCCCACTCTCCTCCTCCTTCCCCCTAGCTTTATAGCTGAGCTGACGTCATATGGTATGGAATATCCCTTTGGTCAGTTTGGGTCAGCTGTCCTGGTTGTGTCCCCTCCCAAGATCTTGCCCACCCCATCCCACTGGAGGGGTGAATGCTGGGATCCTTGCTCAGCAGTAGTCACAACACAGATATGTTATCAGTACCCTTCTAGCTCCCAGCACAAAACAGACCCAGCTCAGCCAGACCCACTACATTGCCTATGCCTAAGAGGCTCATCAAAGCTTCTGCTGAATAGAGCGAACCGACCTCTCTGTAGAAGAGGGGATGCAGCTGGGTGTTAACACTCAAAGCCAGCTGCAACAGGGAAAGCTGTGTGTCTTCCAGACCAGGCAAATCCTCCAGGGTAGCCTTGTTTTGTTAAAATGGATAGAGGAGCAGGTTAAAGGCTCTGACAATAAATAATAAATGAGTGACAGCTCAGAACCACAATTAGGCCAACGCTAATAAGCATCAATTCCAAAGGATAAGAGATTCAGCTCTAGAAGTAACCACCACATAATAAATGTCCTACTACAGGCTTAATGGATAAACTCACTTGGTATCACAGTTGATTACAGAGCGGGGAAAAGGTTATAATGTGGGAAAGGGTTATAACATAGGAAAACCATCAGCAATCATCAGATGACCACTGACTTCAACCTTTCACCGAGTCAAGGTGGGTTCATTTCCCTCCTTCACTGCATGCTCTTCCCGTGCACCCAGAGAACGCTACAAACAATTCCAAGACGCATCTGCAAATATTTTTCTCCCTTGCATTGCCTGAGCAACAGCCTTACAGTCACACCCACGGGGAAAAAGCACCAGAGCACATCTGCCCTCCTGTCACGCAAGCCTGATCTTCCAGAAGGGATCTCCCAGGCATCGCTGGCTTTGCTGTGTACTGCTGGCACCCCATCCTCAACCCCAGAGAAACTCCTCGCTGTGGCAACTTCAGATGTGCAAACTAATAGGACCTATACTAAATTCCATTCCAGCTGTACTGGTAGGTCTTCTCAAGGCAGCTGAAGCAACCTGTAAGAAAAAAAAACATTTCCAAAGCAAAAACAGTGAGCTAAGTTAGATCTCTTTTTCTTTGTTTGTTTGTTTCCCTCCCTCTCTTCCATTCTCACTGTTTCCCTGGTCAGATGGTGCCGAATGGCAGAACACCCCTCTGACACGTCTGGCTCCTGCTGAGTATATTAGCTTATCTGTCTCTTAATCCCATCTTCTACAAAATCAAATGCTGTGGCAAATCACAGCTTTTCATAATTGTTTTAAGTTCCTCAGCTCTGAATGACTTACTGTTATTTTACCTTTGTTAAAGGACTCAAGCCTTAGAGACAAGATAATGACAATGTCCAGATTTATTACAGGAGATCAACGTGGCACAAATAATGGCTGGTAAGAATCAGAACTTTAGCAGGTGATTATAAGACCACAACACGATGCCAGGAGAGGCTTTCAGAAATGAAGATGTAAATCATGTAATTAGTCAGGACTGACTTTATGCCTTGAAAAGCCTGTGGCAATGGAAGCGTAACTTGCTTCTAATCTTTAAAACACTTCAGCCCAGCATGGGTTTTCATCGTGCTGACTCCAAAAAGGCAGTTCCATGGTCCTGCCACAATCCTGACTTACCATAAGGCAGTGGAGTTGTCCTCCAAACTTGCACTCTGGGTCTAGCAGGTGTGAAGCCATTTTTTTTTCCATGAAGCGTTGGAGTTGGGAAAAACAGCCCACAAGATACAGCATAGTATCATTTATGTGGGATCCAGCAGCACGAGAATCTTCTTTTACTGATGGAAAGTAGCAGTGTTCAGGTAACACATGTTCTTTTACCCATCAGATAGTCATGAAGAGAGTCAGTCTCTGGCCATGAAGGTGTCTTTGCCTACAACATTTGGAATAAAGAGATTAAATAAGCTTCTCTGTCATTGTTCTCTCAAGGAAAAGTACGGCTAGGAGGAGCACACACGTGTGATCAGGCACTTTAACAGAGGATATCCTCCAGCTATTGAGAATTTAAGAGATGAACATTTTTCTTACTGAAAAAAAAAAACCCCGAAACATTACTCCACAAAGCTGCAAGCTCCGTATCAGCCCGGGGGTACAATACTAACACTAGTGCTAATCATAGCATGGTTGGGGTTGGGATACCAGTAACACCCACAGCAACTCCTTTCCTGAAGGTCATCCGAGGAGCCCCTGTTACTGCAGTCCTTGCTTCCTCTGCCGAGGTGATGCCAGAGACAGCGGAGCAGACCATAGACCTCTTTGGGTGCAAGCAGTCTTGTCAAGGAGCACAAGGCTGTAATCTCCTGGCACGTCCAGAGAAATACCAGGTGGTACCAGCTCAGGTAGCTGGTGACTGAATGGATTGTGGCCTCAAACCAGTATCCTTCAAAGAGATGGGTTGAATCCCCTGCTACAGAACGAGGTGCCGTCCGATTTTTGTCTCGCTCCAAAGCTGGAAAAAAAAAAAAGACAAAATTATCATCTGAATCTTGTATGTCAGGGCCTAGGTGTAGTTATAAATTCTGTCCATATATATAAAAATTAATTTCTCAAACTGTACTATTCTAAAATATAAAGATACTTAGCACATTATTGAAGCACACTTAATCTATACTTATTTGCCAGCTAAATAATCTTCCGTCTTTTTCTTTGTTGTAAGTGTTTTACTGCAGTGTTTGGCTTTTTTTTTTTCACCTAGATACTTGTAAAAGCAAAATCCCCTCTGGTAAGGATCTAGGATGAGAATGTCAGCTCATGAAAATTCAAATGTATCCCCTACTCCTTTACTACACTCATTGTTTTTCAGTGTCAGTTTCTTTAAATGCTTACCTGAATTTTTCCCCAAAAGATTGTTTTATTACTTTTTATAATAAAAATATTCAAATGTAAGGATTTTAGTTTTTGAAAACAGAATGAAACTAAACATAAATTAACTGAAAGAAAATATTTAATTTTCCCCTGAAGTTTCCTTTAAATTAACGTGTAGATTGATGCTGGATGTTAGTAGGCTGGTACTCCAGCTCACCGTGGCTAGATGGCATCAAACGTTAGATCCATCAGCAACTACATACATGGAAGATACTACATTTTCTTTTTAGGCTGTTAGCGTTAGCACTCCAAACAGTGCTTTCACATTAATCAGTTTTGCCATAACAAACTTTCTTTTTTTTTTTTATTTAGGGTTGCAAGCCATGTTGCTTTATTCCATAGCCAGCAACCTTGGGATAACAGTCCCAGGCAGTAGATTGTGCTGCAGGCCTTGATACTGCCAAAAAAACCCCAGGCTCTCCAAGCAAACATAGACTTCTGGGCAATTAGACTATCTGGACTAAATTCCCCTCTGATGTGATTTATAAATTCATCCAACTTAATTTGCTGATAGGAAGCTGAGCACTATACCTGGGTCATTTGGCCTGATTTATATCAAAAAGGTGTACAAAAGAAAATGGAGCTTCTCTATCTTGCTCTTGTCCTCTCCTAGGTTCCTGCTACTATATAACAGGCATCCTTTTCCTTTAATTACCTTCTTCACGGCTTGGGAGCTTTGATGACTTGATTAAGCCTTGCAGTGCAGTTCCAGTCCCTACCCATCTGATTAATTAGCCCAAACCTTATTAACTTCCTAATTCCAATCAATAATGTGCTGATGCTGAACCGTGCAAGGGCAAACTAAGGATAGCAATTTTATCCAAAGAAGCACGGTGCTGCGCGCGGCTTGTTCTTTTACTCTCGCTTCTTCATAGCTGCAGAATTGAAACAAGAACAGCACCCAGGCCCCATGTTCTCCTCCTGCACCCTTTCCCAGCCTGTCTGGAGGCTGGGAGAGCCAGCCGGTGGGTTTTTCTTTATTTTAATGATGCCAGAGAAGCTATTTCCACGCTGTTACTGTATTTCAGCAACGCCAGCGCAGCCAGAGCTGCACCCAGCTAAGTCAATGCGAGGTTAACTATGGGTGGCTAAAATGGAGCTGGGAGGTGGTGGCACTTCTCCTGTGGCCCCTTGGCTCCTCTGCGCCTGTTTTTGTCTTCCCCAGCACCACCTGAATGTGCTGGCAGAGAATTCAGTGCAGCCAGAGCAGCTGTGAAATGCACCAGGCAACTCCAAAGCTTCTCAAGTTGCGCTTTCCCACTCAATGATTGACCATTGTCACCATTTCACCTATTTTTATTAGGAGTGTACATCAGACCTCACTTTCACAGGCAGTAGTTGTTTTGATAGGGTTTTTTTTTGTTTTCTCACACCAGCAATGACAGTGAAAATAGCATTCAAGTGTCTCCAGAAGTCCAATTCAGCAGAGGTCGCACATTAAATTAGCTGTAGTAGCTGTAGTAGGTAATCCTGGCAGTAGCAAGGACAGTAAAGGGGACAGCTTACAGCACACAGCTCAGCCATGCAAACTGCTTCTGGAATTTAGGGGAGGAGTCGGTTCCTAAGGCTGACGCTGGCTACTAACCATCCACCATTTCTTCTCCAAATAGAAACATGAAACTTCCAGACCAAAAAGCATCCGAATAACAGATCCTCAAGCGCTGTTTTGGGCTAAGAGGGGAGCTGGGTGGGCAGGACAGCCAGTGGGAGAGCTTCTAATTAAATGCCAGTGTTATTTTCATTTTCTGATCACTTGAGCAGTTTTTTTCCTTCTCATTAACGTTTGTCTTGCTAAACAATCTACAGCCCCAGGTACCTCCATTATGCTTTCCACAGGCCACTGAGGAGAAACCACAATCCTCTGTGCGATACATTGTCTGGGAGGTAGCAGGTATCAAGGACTCTCAGTGGAGCTGTGGCCAGGATCAATTGCTCAGCTCTCCAGTGCAGGACAATCTCCACCTTGTCTGCCTTTGTGCTCGGTGCCACGGATGGGCAGGGACGTGTCCTTCTTAGGGAACCTGCCATTAGAGAGGCTGCATCCAGCAAATACTGTAGCTGGAAAACAAATCACAGGTAGAAGTGGGCTTTTATCACAATTGGTCATGTGAGTGATAAGGAGCCAGACACTTTTCCTGCGAATCAGTAGGAAACCCTAAAAAACATTTTCATTCATGAAGTATCACTGTCACTCTGAAGCTTTAAATATAAATACCTGGCATCTCACTATAATACAGAATTTAAGAAAAATGCCAATAATTCCTTAATATATCTGCATTTACAGTTCAAGGTTTACATTTAGAGGTTTAAGGTTTATGTTTACATTTTAAGGTTTACACTTACAGTTTAAAGTTTACATTTACGTTTTAAGGTTTATGTTTACATTAGCAACTAGTATTTAGGCATCAATGGCTTCAAGCTTCCTCCTACAGTTTCCTACACCTCTTCCATGTGCCAGCGCTGAGATTTGCACAGCAGGCAGAGCTAGGCCAGGGTGAGCCTTATCCTGAAACAAAGCTGGAGATGACGTTTAACCCCGTGAAAACACATCTACACTGCAAGCAGGTCTGGTTTTGAAAACTTCTATCACACCTTTGTGTCTACGTTCAGCTTGTACCCGGGGCTAAACTCCAGCAGTTGCTCTGTCACCCAATGACAGAGAAAGGGGATCAGGATAAGGAGAAGACACCCATGGATTGAGACAAAAACTGACTGAATGAAACAGCCAAGCTAATGCAGTACGAGCTATATGAATTCATACTCAGCCCAGCGAATATAGCACAGTGACAACAAACAGGAAAGCATCCTCAGGAGCAGAACAGAGAGCAAGACCCTCTAAGCACAGAGTGAGACGGAGAAGGAAGAGGAGGAGCAGAAGGAGACCCTGTCCTCAAACTCCTCCCTTTATACTGGGTGTGATGTTAATGGTGTTGGATACACCTGGAGCCAACTCATTTCAGCTGTCCTAACTCCAAACTGCTCGTGGCCCGCAGACGGGCAAGGACTCCAACCCAGCCACACCGGAACACCATGTAAAATCCTTCTGCATGTGTGTTTGTGAGTTTTGAGTCCAGCATCATGCTAGGGGTGTGAAGTAAATAATGAAGATTTCATCGTTACTGATGATGGTCTTTGCTGAAGAAGCAGACCGTGGGTTTTTTCTTGAATTAACACAGCCCTCCCAAGCCATCCTACAAATTCTTGGGTCCTAACCTTTCTTAGGGTATTAGGATAAATCCAGCTGTAGCTGGGGACAGCACTGGATGTGTGAGATACAGGACTGCTCATTTGTTAGTATTTTGAGTCATATTACTCTGGAAGGAACTTATGAGGAGCTTAACATCACAGTTCTGTGATGTAGCTAAGCACCAGGAGTGAGGAGAAGCATCCATGTGAGAGTCTTGCTGTGCCTCAGCTTCCAGCAGCATGCAGGAAAGGAGCCATATGCTAATAAACCCTAACAGAGAATGATGAACTCCATGAAGGAGGTGCACAGCACAACCTGGCTTCAACAGCAGGTGGTTCTGCTGAGCTAGAGAAAGTGTGAGGAAATGATATTGTTGCAGAGTTAAGAGCAAGTGGAATTTCACATTAGCCCAGATTGTGAACACCTCCTCCATCCTGCTAAGTTCACAAACACGTGCCCGCAGACAGAAAGATTTTAAGAAAGATTTTAAGCCAGTTTTTCTATTGACACCCAAGCTTTGTAGAAGACTCTCATGCCCTGCCACCAGCAGACACTGAGGGCGTGCCAGGCTGGATGCACTATGGAACCTGGCTGCTCTGCCAGGGCTGGCAAGGGGCAGGAGGTGAGCTTCACCGGTTGCTGTAAGCATTTCAGCAGCTTGCAATCATCCTTTCGTTCATTAAACCATACCAAGCAGATTTGCATGGTCTTTAACGTGAAATCCAACGTGAAGAGAAGGGGAAGGGCTCCTAAACTGATCACACAAAGGCGTCACAGGCCCTCAGCCTTCCTGTGCCCCGGGACACACGCTGAGGCATGAGGCTGCTGCAGCCAGCCTTGAACGGGTCACCCAGGCTTAATGGACATCCTTTTACCCCCATCACCAAGGGGTGTTGAGGAGCAAGATGACTGCAGGCGTCTTGGCACTCAGAGCTTACAGGGAAGCACACAGCTTGCCAGACGCTTTTGGCTTGCTGCGTTTCTATCACGCTCAGGGTCAGTTAAGAATTTCAGACAGTCAAGCTCCAATACTTTTTGAGTCTCTGGTCCACCACACCTGATTATTTCTACCTCCCTGTTTCTCTTCTCTTCTCTGAAACATGCTCTTTGCCTTGTCTCTTCTCATCACCTTCTCACATTGTCTTCCTTGTCCTCCCCACCCTCTATTACTTCCTTGACCTTTACCTTGCTCTGATAAGATACCTAAAAATCCCAGCCTCAGATTCACAGATATTCAGGTAGCAACTGATATCTTCTACCTGTCCTTTTTTTCATTACCTGTTCTTCTCCCTTTCCCATTACCCCTCACCCTGCTCAGAAACATGCCAGAGCCAGATAAGCATCACGGGACGCAGACAGCAATCCTGGTGGCAGACAGCACTGAAAAAGCAATCAGCTCCTGCTGCCAAACTTTACATACGAAGTGCCATGGAGCTGAGCACAACCAGCTACAGCAAGAGGAGAGGACAACAGGGTTTGGCCAGGCATACAGAGACTGCCATTACTTCCCAGAGTCACTCCATGAGAGGCTGTTTCATCACCTCCTTCCCCTCTGTGCAGACACCAAGTTGCAGGGATGCTCTCTTCGTCCTGGTACTGCCATGAGTGTGGCCACCACTTGTGACATTGGGCCATATTGCCTCTTACTTGGATCCATGCCCTCAAGGGCTATACTGGGCGGCTCTTCCTCCCATTCATGCTCCTGACACCATGAATGACGCTATCTGATCTAATATGCATGTCCCTGCAATGCAGCCAGACCTGCCAGTGTCAGGTGACCATAGAAAAGTCCTTATGTTAGGTCATGTGGAAGATTTCTATCTAATCTGGTGTAACAGGGGAAGAAACAGCTCAGGAGAAGGCTTCAAGGACAGCCCATTGCTCCGGAGGCCACAGGTCAGGATGGCAAGAACCACAACATGGGCCTGACTCTGCCAGCCCAGACCTTCCTCTGAGCACCGCGGACTGTATGACAATCTAAGCCCTTACCAGTAGTAACTACTTAGTATTTATTTGGTAAACTGTGAGATTACTGTATTACATTTGTTTTCCCAATACTCTTATCACAAGCTATATATCAAGTTCCACTCCATGTCATCCTGTTTCAATAGTAGCTGCTGGACTTCTCTCCTCATATTTCTTGGCACTGCAAGCACAGCCTAGTTAAAACCTGCCCAGACCTCCAATACTGGAACTCCTCCTTGAATTATACGTTCTTGAATAAGGGGTTAGTTACCTGCCAGATCCCTCACGGCTTTAACGGGCTGAACCTGCTTATCAAGCATGGGAGCTCCAGCATGTGTTAAAAAGCTTCACATTCTTCAGGTGTGCCTGGGGAAGAGGAAATCCCAACACAACAGAATCCAGAAAAGTAGGAAAACAGTTGGTTATATATAAAGAAAGGGGGGGAAAAAAAATCATTCTTCTGTTTATTTTCCCTATATTCTTTTCTTCAAGTATGTGGAAATGTTCTAAAATGCATATAAGGGATGAGATTGAAAAAAAAAAAAAGAAATGCAACAAGAAGGAAAGATTTGGTGAGCATGGTATCACCGTAAAAACAAACGAAATATTTCAGATTAGGATCCTTCTCACTCAGCATATGTTTTAACAAATGGATTGCAGTGCACTGAGGACAGAGAAATTCCCCTGATCCCCAGATCCCAGGGGCCTGAGCTATAGCTTTCATTCCAGGACATTAATGGAGGATTCCTAACCAGGCTGAGTTTACTAAAACAAAAACAACTCAAGGTCACACTTCTTAGGATGAGACACGTTCAATAGAGTCACTGAAAAGGGCACATGTGTTCCATGCAGATGTACTTACAGATGTCAATCATACATGTTCTTACTTTTTGAAACCTGAAGTGTAATGGGGGTATATTTATGTTAAAAGGCATTTTAAAAAATCAAGAAATCAATTTCTGGTAAGAAGCCTTCATATAAGGAAGAGCAAATGTTCTTTCCAGCTCTTTGGGTCCCTTTTTTTTTGTTGTTGTTGGCTTACAGACACTGTGGTAAAGTACAGTGGGGGTTTTGTAACAGTTTATCGATGAGGAGTAGCCAAGGGCATCTGTGGTCTTGAAAACCCACTACCAAGGCAAAAAAAAAAAACAATCCCAACTTCAAAACCATGAAGTGAATTTTTAGAAGACCACAGAAAGCTCCGGTTCACTCCTGCTGGGGTATCCCACAGGAATTCTTTCAAAAGTTTCCCTTTTTTTCTGTTGGGATTTCCTCTATCAGTAAGAAAACATCTGATCCTCTGGAGCCCAGAAGGATTCAGCCTGTTCCTTAGGTCAAACGTGCCATGACCGGAGGCAGCAAAATAGCTCAAGTGCTGTGTCTGGAGCAGTGTGACCCTCTTCCAGCAGAGAAATCACGGAGTAACAGAAAGCCACCGACACCTCCCTCTGTGGCAGGCTTCCACCTGCTGTAACAGGGCCTTGGAGAAGGTGGCAGTCAGAAGTCAACAAGAAAGAGGCTTGGGAGAGAGCTGCCTGCCCTGCACAGCTGGAGCCAGAGGTGCTGCCCAGAGCAGCCCAGCCCGGGCAGAAGCGCCGGGATCGGGGCCATTGTGCTGCAAAGGAGCCTTTGTGGTGAAATCAATAGGGACGGTTTAAAATACCTTTACATGTCAATCCTAGTGCCAGAACAGAGCAAGTCAAAGAGGGTTGACCCCCATAGCAAGTTAAACTCCTGAGGGGTGGAGATAATCTCACAGCAGGAGAGGAGGAAAGTGCCGTGCCCGCCTGGGCCAAGATGCTTTCACACTCCCCTTCGCCAGCTTTAGGCTACAGAGCCGACCATTACCAGAGTCATTGTCATGATTATCTTCAAATCTGCTGCCTCCCATTCAGGCATCTATCAGGAAAAGACCCAAGACCCCATTAGTGCAGGCAACGAGCCCCCAGAAGGAGGGGAGGAAACTCCTTCCTAGATGAATTAACGTTCCTGCTGGCTAATTCTCAATCAGCTTTGTTAATTCTAAAGTGATGTCTATCGGTAATTCAGATTTTACCACCCTTTCCAGTCAATCAGCTGGACAAGTCTCCTACCAGAGGTTTTTGTTGGGGGTTTGTTGGGGTTTTTTTTTATTGCCACACACACTAATTTGCCAGGCGCTCACATTTAGGGTCTGCTGGTCCGAGGGAAGCTGAGCATGAACCCCGTGCTCCTGTATGGAAACCATGAGCCCCAGAGGCACCCCTGCCACCGTGTCCTGGCTGGGCCTGTGGCTCCTGCCTTCTTGCTCCCAAGCTGCAGCTCAGGAAGCCAGCATTTCCCTCTTCCACATATCCATCATCTGTGAAAGAACGTCACTCCCTCCCCAAACGATGCTTCCAAAGAACGGGATGCCTAAATACTAGAAAAAGCCTTTACCTGGAAGAGAAGCTTCTGTTGCAAATGCAGAGTAGAGATGTGAAAACAGTGCTCAGAAAAGCTTCTGTATTTTGCTGAGGTAAAACAGCTAGAGAAGATGTGAGTGTTCACCCCTCACCGCAGCAAGTCAAGTCCTGCTGAGTATCAAATTCCTCAAGCTGACTTAGAAAGGTTTTGTCCTGGTCTAGATGGCCAGTCACAAAAAACAACATCTGACAAGTCCTCATTTGTAATTTTAAGTTAATTGATATTATACCAGCAGCTGCATAAAATAAAAAACCAAACACCAACCAATAAGTAGACCTTTTCCCCCCCTCAACTATTCTTTTTAGGAAAGGAAGTGTATGCTTGTGATAGAATCTTTAAAGATCTGGGTATAAAAACCAGTTAACTTCTTGACATTTTGCTGCCCGGTGAATGGAAACAGGTGGAAGCTCGAAGCAGTCCTATAGCTGTTTAGAAACAAAACAAAAAGAAAGGAATCTCTAGCAGGTTTACAATAATCTAAAGGCATGAAATTGGGTGTGAAGAGCAGTCTTTAAGGTGATGAATAGCACTGACAGCCCTCTTTACCCCTCTGGAGGTAGTTAGCTGAGCTGACTGCCTCAAGCATTGACACCTTTAAATGTCCTGTTTAGCAAGGGAAAGATGCACTGAATTTGTAAAATTCAGTTTTCTCCAGCCATGCGTTAGTCCACTGAACCGTGCGGTTCCTTGATTTCCTTCTGCTCCATACCCTGCAAGTGATGGTGGACAGCGCGGTGAGGGGCCTGGCGCTGAGCGTGACCCTGGCCCCAGGCAGGCGGGTGGGCAGGGGAATGAGGGGCACCACAACTGGGCCAACAGTGGGTCACGAGCTCTTTCCTCCAGGATGTGTGGTACACGTACATCACCTGTGCAGCCGCTGGACCCCGCTGATGTGCTGGCTGAGGACAGGAGCTGCCCGGCACCAAGGAGAGGTGGACAGCTGCGTCGTCTCGGGCTGTACATGGAGCAGGGTTGAGGAGAGGCAGAGCTGCTGGCCTGCTCTCATCACTAACCATGCTGACCCCACCACAGGGGCTCTCAAGGGCCACCCGGCCATGGTGGGACTTGCCCATGCTGCCGCCAAGGCACCTCAGCCTAAACTCCAGCAGGTTAAACTTCTGATGAGTTCCTAACGGCTGAAAAAAACTCCCCTTTGGCCTTGGGTGTTGTAACTGTTTATGAGGTTGACCTTTAATTACTCTCACATGTAGAAATCTTTGATAATATGTCTTTGAAAGCTTGACAAATATGGACCTACACAGCACAGATCAATACCAATAGAGCAACACCGTCAAGAAGAGCAGCTTCCACAAAAGCAGAGGCTAGAATGTATTACCAGCAAAGCTGCTTCAAAGGACTCACCCCTTCAGCTCTGTCGTGTTACAGAAGGGTCTGGGGAATGTAAAAAAAAAAAAAGAAAAAGAAAAAGAAAAAGCAAGGGACGGCAAATATCAACACAAAGCAGAGGCTGGACAGGGTGTGAAGCACCATCCCACCAGGGCCCGAGGGAGCCTCGGCAGTCAGCAGCAGCAGGACAAGAAGAGCGGCTGCCATCTGCCATCACTGTGAAGTGTTCTGCTCATCCTCTGGTCAGATGGGGCCGGGAAATAAACTGGTGCTGTAGAGGACCTGCTTTGAATGTCACAGCATTTCTTGAGAAGAAGCCCTAGGAAATTCATCATCTTTTGCAACATCATAATGAAACAGAGAGTGGACAGTTATTAGTTTATATATTAGACAGGAATCTCATAATCCAGAATACTTCATTTTGATTTTAAGCCACCTAGTATAACTATTATTATCATGCAAGTTTAATACCTTGTGTCATAAACATTATAGAAATAATTGGGGTTTTTTACTATGACAATGATTAAAAGCACAAACCTATATAAAAGCAATATGCACCATCTTTGGCCATCGCTGTACGTTACAGCACTGCCGTTTGTTCTAACCTGGTGAAATCCTGCTGCGAGGAGGGCAAGTCCCAAAGACGTAGCTTGAAGAGCAAGTAAAGATAAAATTTAAGATGTTTTATAATAACTTTTATTTCCTTATTGCTGCTAGAAAAAGAAGTGATCCATCTACCAGACAGATTTAATTAAAGTGTCACGGACCAGAAAGTTGCATGGATTTGGGGGGACGTTTTAAACGCTACCAGTCACTTTAGTTTTCCTTCTTTTCTGAATTTCCCCAAAGTTAAATTATTTTCTCTTAGTCAGCAGAACAACTGTTCTCCCTTAGCACTCCCATAGAACCTTTTTGTCCTAACAACATCCCAGCCAAAACAGCTCCCAAGAGACAAAATCAATCTAGGCCATAAAAGAAGAATGTTTTTGTCATGCCAGGCCCTACTGCTCATGTCTTACAGTTACAAAACCAACAGTAACTAGGCTGGGATAGACCATCTGAATGGATCCGACCAGTTACTCCAACCAAAATCAACAGACCTTTTTAATTTGGATATGACACGGTTTAAAAAAGAAACATCATATGGAAACAAACGATATTGACATGGTGGAATCATAACAGAGTAGGAACACAAAAGCTTAGAAGAGGTGTGGGTTAAACAGAAGCCCACAGTGATGGAGTGTCTCAGCTCCCCTGGCTTCGGAGCCATGGAGCACGGGTGCACCCTGTGCTTTTCCACCTGGCAGCTTCCCAGGACAGTGCAGAAGGCCCCGTGGATGAGGCAGGCTGTGCTGCAAGTTCATTTGAAGGGGGAATACTTGTGACCAAGCCAACTGCAAAGGCTCCAGCCTTTTGCTGGGAAGCCCCAGGTGCTAGGTTCCGCCTGAGCATCCACTGCAGTGCTCGATGCTCCTGCTGGCCGTTGCTGAGCTGAGGTTGCAGAGAGCAGGACATCCCTGCAGCTCTCTAGACCCACATCTCCCACTCCATAGCATCATCAAATATGGGAGAGAAGTGGCATTTTCCATGACAGTGACTATAATAATACACTACGTGCAATAGGTGCCTGTTTCTCACCCAGTTTGGCTTAAGCTGGCTGTAGCGTGGCTTCCCTGGCTGGGGGGGACACAATCTCCTGCAGTCCCCACGGCAGAGGATTACAGAAACCAGGCCTGAGTGTGCGTCCTGGCGCTGCTCTCTCCTAACTAGGGTTAAAAACGGTCCTGCCCAGGGGAGCCACGAGTCCTTGGGAGGAATCAGCTCTGTAAGACCATAGCAGATTTTAAGTGCTTTGCATTAACTGTGTCAGGGTTTTTTAAATGTTAAAGGAGAAGTGATCTAAATAGAAACCAGCGGATGAGGGCAATCTGGCTGTTCTGTTGGGGCAGTGGGGACAGAGATGAGCCTGTGAGGCTAACTCCTGAAAAGCCCCTCCTTGGTGAATGACAATGGCGAGACAGAGACAAAAAGGTGGTCCCAGAACTCAGGCTGGCGAGAGCGAGGGAACAAAAGGCCTGGCCACCGACATCTGCTGCCTCCGGCATCTCCCCACATCTCCTTGCTCTTCAAATGCCTGGTCCCCATCCCCCTGGCCCCCCCATCCTGCTGTGCTTCCCTGGGGGACAGGGAGGTGGTTAACCACTGAGGGAAGGCAGAAAGCGGCAAGAAGCTTAGTGAATTGAAGATAACGCCACAAACATATTGATTAGTGCCAAACTGTCCATTAAATGAGATCATTCTTCATAGGACCCCTGACTGTCCATCCCCCCCTTCAGAAAGCCATTTCATGGGGTCCACCATCTCCTACATGCCTCTGAAGCAAGCACTGGGGTTTCTTTCGCCCTTACAGATGCGGTCACTGTCACCTTCATTTCCTTTTCCTCATACATCCATGTCCCCTTGCACCTTCTCCCTCCTGGCTCTCCTTAACGCACAGAGCACGGGGCCTCTGGCACGTGAGGGGTGTTGGGATACTCAGGCTTTGCACCGTGCTTTCCTTCTTTTTTGACCCCGTTTTCAGTGCGACCAGCAGCTGTCTGTGTTTAGCTGCACACAGAGAGCACTGTTGCAATCCCCCTTGGACTGCAGGGATGTGAGCAGAGCCAGCAGGAGATACCATGGTCACTAACAGAAATGCAGTAGCAGGGAAGAGGTCCTCTGCTTATCCAGGAAGGAAAAAGGGATGAATTCTTAGTTTCACTAGCCAAAAAATGCGACTCACAGATAATCCCTGACATGAAGCCGAGCTGCAGAGCCCCTCCTCCCTAAGGAGAAAAGGCTGCAACCATCCTTGGCTCAATCCAAGTGAAGCCGGTGGCGTTCCCTCCCTGCGGTTTGGAGGACGCTGTCCCAGCGTGGTGGCCACGGGTGGGGATGTGGTGGCAGATGCTCCCCAGAAAACTCTCGCTTTCCCACAGTGCAGCGGCCAGGGCAGCCCCCCAGCCGGGGGTGTGGGGGCCAGCGGAGGGATTACCTGATTCTCTAATGGCTGTCAAGGTGGAGGGAAGGACTCAGCCGCAGGCTGGGAGCTGTGCGCAGAGCCGGAGCACAGCCGCCCCATTAAAGGCTTCATTCAATAGCCATCTTCACTAAATGGACGGCAGCAGCCCCCCCGCCCCGTCCCTAATGCAAGGGCACTTACGGGGCAGGAAGGCAGAGCAGGAACGTGTATTTCTGCAGTATCAGTTTCAACAACAGACTCAAATGGCTCTTCTAATGAAAAGTGGAATTTTCTTTTTTTCAGGGGTCCCTCTCCTTGCTTATCTGCGCGTGTAAATACTGTGTCAATCCTGCAGCCCCACAGCCAGCTGAGCTGGCCAGAGACACTCATGGACCAGGCTGCTGGCCTGGCACAAAGCCCCGAGGATGGAAAACCTCAGCTCAGGGCTGAAAAGAGGGCACACGTACACTACCAGGGCATTCCTCAGCCCAGAGCTCCCCCAGGCCCTGTCCGGCAAGGACAGCAGGATGTCCACACTGGCAATCACTGCCTCTTCCACACAGCTCCGCCTGTCCCTGCTGCTGGCCAAGTGCCCCCAGCCCAGCTGGGGCTCCCTATTCAGGAGAGGGGACCATGTTATAAGGTAGTTAAATGCCGTTTTTTAGTGCTCAATCTGGATCCATCCTCACTGTTGCAAGTGGGAGTGAACCCAACCCAGAACTGAATGGTCTCAGCTATGGGGACACATAAGGCCCAATCCATCAAGAAGACACGAGGTGCCTTTGACTTCTAATGCAGTCAGCTGCTACCCAGCAGGACAGGGGGGACCAAGATTCCCAGTAAGAGACAGTTTGACTCTGTAATGGCTTAGAAATGACACAGAAAACACCCTTCATCCCTTTGCCAGTATCTCAAATATAAAACTCCAACATACTGGAAAACAACCTACAGCCACATTAGTGCACGTTGCAGCCTCCAATAATTTATTTCAATCCTTTCTATGAATCTCATTGGAATAGCATTAATTATTAGCATCAAAGTTTACATATACAGGTTTCAATTTGCAAGACAACCAATATCTTCACTGACAAGTACAAGCAAAACCCTTCACATTCTCTTACAGACAACTCATCACACAATACTGCGGAAGAGCACTAATACTTCAATACCAAGGTATTTGGGGGGTTTTTCAAGCAGAAGAAATCATACACAGCTAAAATCATTACAGAAGATGCACCACTTAAATGCAAAGCCCTCACACACAGACTTCACCTTCCTTCTTGCCAGGCCTCTCTATGTTCAGGGGAAAACCCCTCCATAGGAGCAGGGGGCTGGAAGGAAGATTCAGATCCCCCACCCACACTCCAGCATGCTTTGTAGGCATAAATATTGTCATAATTTTCTGCTCAGGAGTGAATTCTACCTACTTAAGAGCTCACCACTTCAGCCCTCAATATGTACAAAATTCAGCCTGCTGTGTTACAGGGATCTTTGATATCGATAAAAAAAACAATCAGAACAACATGTGAGCTTCATTCTGTTCTAAAACCTACATGTATGTATAACAATAATTGCTTGCTTATTTCAGATACTGAGCCACAATATTTTACTTACAAATAAGTGGTTCTATAAATATGTTTTAAAAATATTTTTACTATGAAAGCAGTGAGGACAGAGCAAATTGAGGTACAACAAATCATATAAAGGTATTTGAAATCAGTACAGACACTTACAGACACCATACCTGCATGATATCATTAAATGAGCAGGTAACTTTTTTCTAGCTCTACACTGCATTAATGAGATTACCGTTGGCACAAAACACACACTTATCTCCAATACTTATGTGCAAAGTCCGTGCTAATCCCAGCTAATCTAGGATATCAGGAGAACCTCATCATGCCAGTAACATCAAACCGCCTGTGTTATCAACCACCTCCAGCAAGGGCCCTCCCGGATGCAGCCCCTCTGGGCTGCACAGCCCCCTGCCCTTGGTGCCGGCCACTCTCACCAGTGGCAAGAGGCTTCTGCACCAGTTACAGCAGTCCCTGCGCTCTGTGCTCCTTCACAGGGGCTTTGTGCTGAGCCCCCGTCGAGCCGAGATTTCACACTGCCAGGGAATGCTGTTCATTAAGGATTTTTTGATGATACTTTGCAAAAATCGAGGTCTAATCACGAAGGATTTTACACCTAAATCCCTTTATCCATTTTAATGTGCACTTGGGAGTTTTGATCTGGGCCAAAGTTTGTTGGTGCAAAAGGACAGGCTGTCTGAGGTGTTACCGGCCTTTTCCAAGACAGAGTGCAAAAGAAACAAAACCAGAGCTTTCAAGAAAAGGATCCCGGAGTCCATCATCTCACCCATACCCAAATAAGCAGCTTATTCCATAGGATAAAAAAAAAAAAACCAAAAAACAAACAACACACACAACAGAAACCAAAAACCAGCATTTTTGAGCTAATACTTTCCCTTTTCTAAAAAGAAAACGGAATACTTGCACAAATCACTCCGGACTTGCTTGCAAGGACAGGGAGAAAAGGAAGGTGAAAGATAGCTTCCAGTCCTCCCGTGGAGGCAGAGGCATTCCTGCAGGCTGGGGAGGGATTGTCATGGACAGAGAGTTTTGGAGGTTGAGAAGTCCCAGCATCACCCATCCTACACTTTGAATTTTAAATTCAGGATAGTGGGAGTGCCACCCCAGCAGCCATCCTGTGTAGAGCCAGGAGGAGCAAGCAGAGGAGCACACCCTTGGTGTCAGGACTTCATGCCTGGCCAGACAGTCAGGGAAAGTGAGGCA
>VZZY01003351.1:0-69796 GCA_013400335.1 Eurystomus gularis | reverse complement strand
TGTACATGTGTGTGCACGCGTGTGTACATATGTGTACATGTGTGTGTACATGTGTGTGCATGTGTCTGTACATGTGTGTGTACATGTGTGTGTACGTGTGTGTACACGTGTACAAGTGTGTACGTGTGTGTACATGTGTGTGTATATGTCTGTGTACATGTGTGTGTACGTGTGTGTGCATGTGTACATATGTGTGTGCGTGTACGTGTATGTGTGTACGTGTGTGTGCATGTGTATGTGTGTACACGTGTGTGCGTGTGTGTGTACATGCACGTGTGTGTACATGTGCATGTGTGTGTGCGTGCGTGTTTTCATATGTGTGTGCGTGCGTGTGTGTGTTTTCGTGTGTGTGTGTGCACATGTGTGTGTTCATGTGTTTGCGTGTGTGTGCGTGCATGTGGACAGTCACGGACACGTGTGCACAGCCTGGACACACATGGCCCTGTGCCTGCAGCACACATGCACGCCTCCATACATGCAGCACGTATGTGCACCTGCATACATTCACCTCCCCGCATACACACCTACACACACACATGATTATATACATGCAGCACACACCTACACACACACACATGACTATATACATGCAGCACACACCTACACACACACACATGACTATATACATGCAGCACACACCTACACACACACACATGACTATATACATGCAGCACACACCTACACACACACACATGACTATATACATGCAGCACACACCTACACACACACACATGACTATATACATGCAGCACACACCTACACACACACACATGACTATATACATGCAGCACACACCTACACACACACACATGACTATATACATGCAGCACACACCTACACACACACACATGACTATATACATGCAGCACACACCTACACACACACACATGACTATATACATGCAGCACACACCTACACACACACACATGACTATATACATGCAGCACACACCTACACACACACACATGACTATATACATGCAGCACACACCTACACACACACACATGACTATATACATGCAGCACACACCTACACACACACACATGACTATATACATGCAGCACACACCTACACACACACACATGACTATATACATGCAGCACACACCTACACACACACACATGACTATATACATGCAGCACACACCTACACACACACACATGACTATATACATGCAGCACACACCTACACACACACACATGACTATATACATGCAGCACATGCCTACACACACACACATGACTATATACATGCAGCACACACCTACACACACACGTGCCTACATAGGTGCAGCATGTCCCTACCTACAGGCATGTACATGTTAATCTGTGTGATACATACATGCAGCTTACACACCTATACACATGCATACACACACATACAACCTACACACACGCAACAGACACCGTATACAGGCAGCACCCCTATATCCGCACAGCACACGCCCATGGGCGCCAGCACGTACGCACCTCTACACGCAGCGGACATACATGCGTGCCTCGATACATGCAGCACATGCATACACGCCTGGATAGATACTGTACATATAAACCTCCCCATGTGCAAGCAGCACGGATGCGCACACACGTGCAGCACGCACGTGTATACACGCACTATCCTCGCCTATATACGTGCACACACCCCTACATACATGCAGCATCCATGCATACACACCAGCACACGCACGGACGTGCCTATAGACGTGCCATACACCCCCATGCACCCCTGTATACATGCAGCACACACATGCACACCTACATACGTGCAGGATACACCCCTGTGTACATGCACACACCCCTAGATACATGCAGCACACACATGCACACCTACATACGTGCAGGATACACCCCTGTATACACGCACACACCCCTGTATACATGCAGCACACACATGCACACCTACATACGTGCAGGGTACACCCCTGTATACACGCACACACCCCTGTATACACGCACACACCTCTCTATACACGCACGCACCCCTGTCCGGCTGGGGGGGGTCCCTGTCCGGCCATCATCCCCCCACCCCAAGCCAGGTCCGGGCCACGCTGACCTGTGC
This sequence comes from Eurystomus gularis, assembly GCA_013400335.1. Taxonomy (NCBI): domain Eukaryota; kingdom Metazoa; phylum Chordata; class Aves; order Coraciiformes; family Coraciidae; genus Eurystomus; species Eurystomus gularis. The sequence goes on along the minus strand of VZZY01003351.1, from coordinate 67,738 downwards.
TGAGCTTTAATGGCAGGACTGCCCCGACCCCCCCAGCGCACCCCCCCTCTCCGGCCTGCCAGCAGGACGGGGACCCCCCCAAAATCCGTTCTCTGCTCCCAGACCCCGTCTTGCCCACGGGGCTCAGGGCAGGGGCTGCTCGGACGCTGCTGGGACAGTTTCTCCATGCCCATGGGCGGGACAGTTTCTTCACGCCCAGGTTTGGGACAGTTTCTTCATGCCCGGGGGGTGCTTTCCTGCTGGCACCCCCAGGCACCCAGGGTGAGGGGACAGGACCACGGCAGTGGAGCTCCAGCAGTGGCAGAGGAGGCCTGGCAGCAGCTGGGGTCCAAGGTGCTGTTCCAAAATGGGGTGCAATTTGGGGGACACGCACCCAGCGGGCTGTGGCAGGGGTGGGGGGCTCAGCAGAGCACGCAGCCCCTCCGGGGTCTCCTCCTGCGCTGGCCCCGGCGTGCGGCGCTGAAGGCAGCACCGCAGGCCTTGGCGAAGATGTCCCCGATGTTCTCCTGGTACCTGGCCGAGCACTCCAAGTAGGACACGGCGTGGACCTGCCGGGCCATGGCCTCTCCCTGTGGGGAGCCGTGGGGTCAGACCCCCCCCGGGGAGCTCAGTTCACCCACCACGCCATGCTGGGGGACATCCCCAGCCCACCGGGGTGGTGGCACTTGCCTCCTGGTAGGAGATGGGCTCCAAGCGTCCCTCCTGCAGCTTGCTCAGCACCTCCTGGTCCCGCCGCAGGTCGGTCTTGCAGCCCACCAGCAGCACCGGGACACCCTTGCAGAAGTGGTTCACCTCCGGGTACCACTGCGGAGGGGGGACACATGCCACCCAGGGGAGAGGGACACGGGACCTCCCACGGGGAGGATGAGCAGGGTGGGAGCAGCTCTCCCAGCCCCGGGGGCTGCGTTACCTTCGTTAGGATGTTGCTGAAGCTGTTGGGGTTGGTGACATCAAAGCAGATGAGGACAACGTTGGCATTGGAGTAGGACAGAGGGCGAAGCCTATCATAGTCTTCCTGTCCTGCAGGGTGGAGAAGCAAACCATCACACACCAGTTCCCTACTGGGCTGGCCAACCGCACCCACCCAAGCCCAGGACCTGGCCAGCCCCACCCACCCCAGCCCAGGACCACGAGCACTGTGGGGCTCTGGGGACAGAGAGGCTGATGGTGACATCCTTGGGGACCAGTTAACCCTCCACCTCCCATGGTCAGTGTGTGGGGACACTCCTCCAAGGCATCACCCACAGGTGTGGGACACCCCGAAACCCACGGGTTATGGGGGGGGGGCACAGACAAAGCTGCCTGCCCCATCCCCTCCTGTCCCACCTGCCGTGTCCCAGAGGTGGATCTTCACGGGCTTGTCGCCAACCTGGAGGGAGGCCGTGTACTTCTCGAACACAGTGGGGACGTAGACCTGGCAGGGGACAGGGGGATGTGGTGGGGGGGTGAGGACAGGACAGGGCATGGGGAGGTACCCAGGGTCTGGAGAGGGAACCGGTGGGGCAGGAGATGGAGGTGCCTCCCAGGGCAGGTGGGGTGGGGATGCTCCTTGTGCCCCTCAGCCCTGGGCAGCACCAAGCCTTGGGCAGCTGGGATGCCCTGGGGGGGCCTGCGGGGTCGGGAGAGAGGTGTTGGGGTCCTCGTGGGCTGCCCCCACTCCCAGGTCCCATATGTGCCCTTGCTGGTGGATAGACCCCGCTCCCCACTCTGAGACCTCCCAGGCAAGGCAGAGGTGCCCATCTGCCCATCAAAGGTGGGCAACCCTGGACCCCCATCAGCCCCCGGGCTGGTCCACCCCCTGCCCCAGCCCCATGTCCTGCTGCAAATGTCCCCACTGCCACCAACATGCCCATCCCATCCCATTCCATCCCACTGCCCTTCGCCCCTGCCACCACCCCCCCAGACTCCAACCACCACCAGGTTCCCACCAGGGCTGAGCACCCAGGGGACAAGGATGGAGTTTGGTACCTTGGGGAAGTCCCCCCTGGCAAAGGCCACCAGCAGAGACGTCTTCCCACAGCCCCCGTCCCCAACGATGACAGCCTTGACCTCGGCCTCGGAGGGTCCTGGGCTCTGCCCCCCACGCTCTTGCTGCATGGGGGAAACCGGTGGGGCCACGGAGCCTGCCTGGCCTCGACGGGGACAGGGACGGGGACAGGGCGGCTGGTGGCACCTGCCCGGTCCAGGGTGCGGCCCCCACCCACTCTCCGGACCCGCCCGCGGCGTCACTTGGGGCTGGGTCCGTGTTGGTGGCGGTGACCGGGGCTGGCAGGCGGGCAGGGTGCCCACACGCGTACGGGCATCATCGCACGCGCCCTGCCCGTGCCTGCGACCCTTCCACACGCGTGGCACACGTGTGGCACACGCTGCTGACCCCCACCACACTCCCTCTCACAGCGGGCGCGGCCGCCCGTTGCACACGCATGAACACACACGTACAAACAGACACGTATGACTCCATCCCGCATGTGCAGCTCCTTTGCACGTACACCCTGTGCTCACACGCCCGGCTCCTCCTTGCCCACGTCCACGCAGGTTCCCTTGCATGCGGATGCCTATGCGCACACACGTGTTTGCACGGCTCCCTCTGACACACACCCGCGCACACGCAAACACACGCGTGTGCCCCTGGCCGCTCGGTGCCTGCTGCAGGAGGGGACCCTCCCCGACGCCCCGGAGCCCGGGTTTTATTGCCCTGAGCACCACGGGAGGCAAAGTCCAGGGTGGAGGGAGGTGCTGGGGGGTGACTCACGGCTCTGCCCCCCTCCGCCAGGGCCGCCCCTCCCGTCACACGGGTGATGTGCCGTGCCCAGCCCTGCCTGTGCCATGCTGAGCCATGCCCGGCCAGGAAGCTCTGTCCCTGGCACCCAGCTCAGCGGGACCCAACCGGGCAGCCACCAGCCCATGATCTTTTCCTGGTGACCCCGACATGCTGGTGGGGACACGCTGCAAGCCCCCACCGTGCCGTGTGTGGACCCTGTTTCCCCAGCACTGAGGAGGCCACCCAACATGCTGCAGCCCCTCAAGGTTCTTCTTGGAGTGAGGGGCCCAAAACTGACCCCAGGATTTGAGGTGTCACCTCCCTCCTGGTCTCCCCCAGCTCCCTTGGTGGGGACCAGCTGGTGAAGGGGGGCACAACAGTCCCCAGAGCAGCCGGGGCAAGGCTGAACCAACAGCTCCAACACCAAATTCCCACCCAGGCCTGATGGGCAACAAAGACAGAGGAGAAATAACGACGATTTGCCGTCTGGGGGGCTGGGAGGCAAATGGACCCAATAATGAACAATCTCAGAAGGATGCCAGCAGTGGGGGCAAGGAAACTGGAGCGCAATAAAACAATTAGGAAGGTGGTAATTATCAGTCTGATGAGATATCAGTTTGAATCCTAAAAGCATCAAGATTCTTTCACAGCAAGATGTAGCTGCTGCAGTATCCATCCTCTGGGGCATTCGCTCGGACAAAACATTTTCTTTCCCGCAAGACCAAGAGAAATTGGTCCGGAGAAGCGGCTCGGTGATGCAGCCTGCCTCCGAATCTGCCCAGCGCTCTCCTACCACCTGACCCGTGAGCTTGCAGAAACGCCCCAAATTGCAGCTTCATTGGGAGGCAAGAAGGGCTGCCCAGGTCTTCTGAGAACGCGCAGACCCCAGTTCTCATCTGAGAAGATCGTGGTGAGGAGAGACGGAGGAGGGAGCGAGCGCCACTCGGGGCTGCTGCTTGCACAGGTAGGGTGTCGGGAGCGGAGCCCAGCCCGGGGAGCTGCTGGTGGCTCCCCAGAGCTCCCCACAGACCATCTCGCGCGTCCTCCCGTGCCTGGAGCACCTTCACCCTCTCCTCCTCACTCGCTCCCCCGGTCCATCACTGGTCACCTCCCCAGCCCTCCCCTCTCCCCCTGTCCCCAGCCCTGCTCTGCCACCAGGACCCGTCTCGCTGGCATAGCCTTCGGGGTCCCACTAACTCTCTGTCCACTCTGACCACAGCTGAGGACCGCGTCCAACCACTCGCCCACTGACCATCCATGGAGGTGAACCACGTGGCCCCAGCTCCAGCACCACCCACGCTGACCACCGGTGGAGACGACCCGTGCAGGATAGAGGTCACCGATGCGGCCATAGATGGTGTCACGGTGCTCATCGGCCTCTGCGGGCTGATGGGGAACGGGGCTGTCCTCTGGCTCCTCAGCTTCCGCATCCGCAGGAACCCCATCACCGTCTACATCCTCAACTTGGCTGTCGCCGACTTCACCTTACTCCTCTTCACGGTCATCTCATCCCTCCTCTACATGATGGACAACATCTGCTCAGCTGTTGTGCCCTTAATATACCTGAGGCCACTTTTCCTGCTCTCACTGTTCTCCTACAACATGGGCCTGTACCTCCTGACAGCCATCAGCATTGAGAGGTGCATGTCCATCCTCTGCCCGCTCTGGTACCGCTGCCACCGTCCCCAGTGCTTGTCAGCCGTGGTGTGTGCCCTGCTCTGGGCCCTCTCCATCGCTGTCATTGCCACAGTGACTTCTCTGTGTCTGTGGCATGAGCACGAGCACTGCCAGATAGCTCTCATCTCCATGTACGTCCTCAACTTCCTCATCTTTGCCCCACCCATGGTCGTTTCCAATGTGATCCTGTTTGTTAAGGTCCTGTGTGGCTCCAAGCGCCGTCAACCCAAAAGGCTCTACATCGTTATCTTCCTCACCGTCCTCTTCTTTCTCATCTTTGGGGTTCCCCTCAGCATCTGGAGCTTCCTGCAGCAGTTCAACTACAGCTACATGTCCTCCCAGCTAGTTTTTCTACTCGCCTGCGTCAACAGCAGCATCAATCCCTTCATCTACTTCTTGGTGGGGAGCTGCAGGAGGCACTGCTCCTTGGTGTCCCTCCAGGTTGCCTTTCAGAGAGTCTTCGAAGAGACAGCAGTCACCACAATCTCCAGCTAAGAGGCATTGTGTTCACACTGGCTCTGCTGCCCACCCTGGCTTCATGCTCAGCTGCCCACCCTTGCTTCTGGCTGGGCCTGCAGGTCACCTTCCCATGGCTGTGTGTCGGGATATATCCTGTCCTGATCCCATCCTGTCCTGATCCTATCCCATCCCCATCCTCACCTCTATCTGAACCCAATCCCATCCCATCTCAATCTGATCCCCATCCTAGACCAACACCATCCCATCCCCATCCTGTCCCCATCCCATCATTCCATCTCCATCCCATCCCCATCCCAACCTCACCCCATCTCTATCCCATCCCCATCCCAGTCCAATCCCATCCCTATCCCACTTTCATTCTCTTTCCGATCCCATCCCATCCCATCCCATCCCATCCCATCCCAATCCCATTCCAACCCAGTCCCATCCCCATCCCACTCTCATCCTCATCCCCATCTCAAGCTCATCCCATTCCAGCCCGATCTCATCTCCATCCCAGCCCTATTCCAATCCAACCCCATTTCCATCCCCACATCCATCCAATTCCACCCCATCCCAAGCCCATCTCCATCCCCATCCCACTCTCATCCTCATCCCTATCCCAGCCCAATCTCATCCCCATCCCAGCACCATCCTGATCTAATGCCATCTCCATCCCCATCCCCATCCCATCCCATCCCATCCCATCCCATCCCATCCCATCCCATCCCCGTCCTCTCATTCTCTCCAGGTCCGAGCGGGGCTTTGCTGCCCTCCAGCGATGGCAGCAGAGCCGGGTCCCCTCCAGAGCCCCCCTGGCCCAACTGCCTGCGGGACCCCCCAGCACAGCCTCTGTCCCCCCTGCCCCCCAATAAACGCCGCTGGCTCCATCCACCGCCTCTTGTTCCTCTCTGGGACGGAGCGTCCAGGGGGCTGGGAGTGGGGGTGTCCCCGAGAAACAGGCCCCCCCTCAAAAGCTTATGGGGCGGCTTGGGGTGAGAGCACATGGGGAGGCACCGGAGCCTCGGGTGTGGGGCTGGCCGGGGGTGCAGGAGGTGGTGGGGCTGCGGGGGGCTGTGGGAGGGGATGGGGCTGGTGGGGAGGTGGGGGGGGGGGGNNNNGTGTGGGGGGTGGTGGGGCTGGTGAGAGGGTGTGGGATATGGTGGGGCTCGTGGGAAGTTGTTGGATGTGGTGGGGCTGGTGGGAAGGTGTTGGATGTGTTGGGGCTGATAGGAAGGTGCGGGAGGTGGTGGGGCTGCATGGAGGTCTCTGGGATGCGTTGGGGCTGGTGGGAAGGTGTGGGACATGGTGGGGCTGGTGGAAAGATGCAGGAGGCGGTGGGGCTGCCGGGAAATTGTGGAACATAGCGGGGCATGGTGGTGCTGGCCAGGGATTGCAGGACGTGGTGGAGTTGGCACGGGGAGTGTGGGATGTGGTGGGGCTGTTGGGAAGGTGTGGGAGGTGGTGGGGCTGGCCAAGGGATGTAGGAAGTGGGTGGGCTGGTGGGAAGCTGCAGGACACATTGGGGCTGGCCAAGGGGTGGAGGAGGTGGGGGGGCCCCACACTCATGAGGACAGGAGGGGCACCTGCCCCAGACGTGCCAGGGGAGCAGCGCAGGAGGAGGCTGCACCCAGCAGCTCGGTGTGTCCCCGGGGCAGCCCGAGGATGGGCCATGTCCACTCCTCCTGGCTCCACGATGGCGCTGGGGGAAACTGAGGCCTGATGTGATGACGTTTGGTCCAGAGCCATCCGATGCACCGCTGCCGGCGCTGGCAATGTCTTCCTGCACGCTCACTCTTCCCACCGCTGTGAGGGGAGGGTTAAACCTTGGCAAAGCCATAGGGCAGAGAGTGATAGCCCATGGAGCCCATGGTGACCCACAGACGAGGCTCCTGGAAGGTGGTGGCCAAGCTGGGGACCACAGACTCACCCTCCCCTTGCTGGTGCACCTCCCAGCCTGTGGGAGGAGAAAGGCTCCAGCCTGCCAAAGCCAGGGGAATTCCGGAAGGAAAAGAAGAGTCCTCACCACCTGGACCTGGCTTACAAAATTAAAACCAAAATATTTGGGGAGATTTTTGCTGTGACACTAATAAAGCAGTCTGGGGCATCACCACACCCCTGGGCTCATCCTGCCCGCACCAGGTGTGCTGGCACCACCCCAGCTGCGGGCATCGTTTGTTGGCATTGCTTCTGCTCTGGCAGCGCAGAACTATAGAATGACAGAATTGTTTTGGTCGGAAGAGACCTTTAAGATCATTGAGTCCAACGGTTGCCCCAGCCCTGCCAGGGCATCACTAAACCATGGCCCTCAGCACCACATCTCCACGGCTTCCAAAGCCCTCCAGCAACGGGGACTCCACCACTGCCCTGCCCAGCCTGGCACAGCCCTTCACAGCCCTTGCACCAAAGAAATTCTTCCTCGTGTCCAACCTCAACCTCCCCTGGTGCAACTTGAGGCTGTTTCCTCTTGTCCTGTCACTTGTTCCTTGGGAGAAGAGCCCGACCTCACCTGGCTCCAAGCTCCTGTCAGGGAGTTGTGCAGAGCCAGAAGGTCTCCCCTGAGCCTCCTTTGCTCCAGGCTCAACACCCCCAGCTCCCTCAGCTGCTCCTCACCACACTCCTGCTCTAGACCCTTCCCCAGCTTTGTTGCCCTTCTCTGGCCACGCTCCAGCCCCTCAAGGTCCTTCTTGGAATGAGGGGCCCAAAACTGACCCCAGGATTCGAGAAGCAGCCTCCCCAGTGCGCAGTCCAGGGGGAGAATCCCTGCCCTGCTCCTGCTGGCCATGGTAGTGCTGATGCAAGCCAGGATGCTGGTGGCCTTCTTGGCCACCTGGGTGCACAAACACAAGCCGTGTCTGTCTCCTCCCTCCATCCACACCCCAGCTGGCAGCAGGACCCAGACGAAGCTGGAGGCGGCTCAGTGCACGATGCTGTTTACTGATGCCAGGCAGCAGTGGGATGCAGGAACCGGTACCTGTGGCTGGGGAGGATGGTGGGGCTGCGGCAGAGCCTGGTAAGGGGCAATGTCTCCCCACTGGAGTGCTGAAGGTGGGAGGGGAGCAGAACTTGGAGAGACAGCAGGATGGGAAGTGTGGCTTAGGACACCGGGTGGGTTTTACCCCCAATCTGTACATGGGCCAGTTTCCCAAAGGCAATGGTCATCCTGGTTTTGGGAACACAGTCCTCTGGAGCACGTTCCCCTTGGAGGAATAGTGCCCTTGGAGCTGGGGTGGGCTGCAGGGAGGAGGAAAGCTGAGCTCCATGTGCTCCCCGCAGAGCATCCCTCCTCATGTTGACCATGGCAATGTCCCTGCTCTCCAGTTCTACGTGGGACAGAACTACACCATGAGAAGGTGACATTCAGGTAAATACTGCAGATATTTATTAACCTGGTTACTCAAGGAAACCCTCAACTGGGTCCTGGGGGCTTTAAGCAGAGTGGTGGAAAGGCTTCAACAGGCTGGGGCCAGTGTGTCCATCGTGGCATCGTTGCTGCATGCAGTGTTGTCTTCCCACTCCTCAAAGACCCTCCGGAAGGCGACCTGGAGGGACACCAAGGAGCAGTGCCTCCTGCAGCTCCCCACCAAGAAGTAGATGAAGGGCTTGATGCTGCTGTTGATGCAGGCGAGCAGAAAAACAACTTGGGAGGACATGTGGGTGTAGTTGAACTGCTGCAGGAAACTACAAATGCTGAGGGGAAGAGCGAAGAGGAGGAAGAAGAGGACGGTGAGGAAGATAATGATGTAGAGCCTTTTGGGTTGGTGCTGCTGGGAGCCACAATGAACCTTAATAAAGAGGATTGTGCTGGAAATGACCATAGGTGGGGCAAAGATGAGGAAGTTGAGGACGTACATGGAGATGAGAGCTATCTGGCAGTGCTCGTGCTCATGCCACAGACACAGAGAAGTCACTGTGGCAATGACAGCGATGGAGAGGGCCCAGAGCAGGGCACACACCACGGCTGACAAGCACTGGGGACGGTGGATGCTGGAGCAGAGGATGGACACGCACTTCTCGATGCTGATGGCTGTCAGGAGGTACAGGCCCATGTTGTAGGAGAACAGTGAGAGCAGGAAAAGTGACCTCAGGTATATTAAGGGCACAACAGCTGAGCAGATGTTTTCCATCATGTAGAGGAGAGATGAGACGACTGTGAAGAGGAGGAAGGTGAAGTCGGCGACAGCCAAGTTGAGGATGTAGACGGTGATGGGGTTCCTGCGGATGCGGAAGCTGAGGAGCCAGAGGACAGCCCCGTTCCCCATCAGCCCGCAGAGGCCGATGAGCACCGTGACACCGTCTGTGGCCACGTCGGTGACCTCTATCCTGCACGGGTCGTCTCCACCGGTGGTCAGCGTGGGTGGTGCTGGAGTTGGGGCCATGTGGTTCACCTCCATGGATGGTCAGTGGGCAAGTGGTTGGACGCGGTCCTCAGCTGTGGTCAGAGTGGATGGGGTGTTAGTGGCTTGGAGAAGCTGGGGCTGAGCCACACAGCCCCTCACCAGCTCCCTGCGCTGGGAAGACACCAGTGGAGAGCAAGAAGGATGTGCTGGGGAATGGAGTGGTGGACATCGTGGAGTGGGAGAGGGAGATGAGAGGGAATGGAGAGGGAGGCTCACCAGGAGATGCAGAAGGCAAGCGCAGGGCAGCGCAGAGAGGACCTGGGCTGAGCACTGTGGGTCACCAGGAGGGGGTGGGAGAGATGTCGCTGCTGGCAGTGGATGCTGGAGGAATGGAAGGTGGGGTGGGGATGAAGGAGAACATTGTACTTACCTGTTAGCTCTGGTGGAGCAGCAGGCACAGGCTGGCTTTCAGGCTGGGCTCGGGCAGATCAGCGTTGCTGTCTTGGCAACTCACACTCCCTTTGGATCCATATCCAATCCTTCCAGAACAGCTACTTGGAGAAGCAAGTCCCCAGGAGGTCCTTGCTCTTGTCCCACCACCTCCTGTCCGTGCCCTGTCCCTGGTGCACCCCTCGGCAGCGCTGGTTGCTCCCCCAGCCGTGGTGGGCTTGGGAAGGGTTTTGTAACTGCGGCTACGTCAGAGCTCTGCTTCCTCGGGTTTATTTATCTTGCTCGGTTTTGCCACAGAGGAAGTGGCTTTTGCCAGAAGCTCCGCAAGCAGAACTTTGTGAATGGCTCCTCGTTTACTCCTGATTAGAAACACTCCTCCTTGGACAACAGCTGCTCGTTGGCTGCCTTCCCCCTCCTGGCAGGTTTCTGCCATTCTTCCTTTGTGGCAGGGCTCCCCAGACCTCAGCACCCCCGAGGGGACATCACCCCTCTGGCAGCAGAGCACGGTGCTGGTGGTGCTGGTGGTGCTGGCAATGCTGGCAGTGCTGTGGTGCTGGCGGAGTGGCTGGATGCTTCTCAGAAGCGACTCCTCTTCTGGGAAGAGCACAGGGATCATCGCCAAAACCTCCCCTGGCCCCAGGGGAGCACACCTTCAAACTAGAGCCAAGAACAAGCACTTCTTGTTGGTCTAACACAGGCTTTGCCAGCCCAGCTGAAGGACAACAAACGGGTGTTTTCACCAAGGTTACGATGACACCTGCACTTGCAGCCCAGGTTAATTATCGCTAATACCCCTTAGAAACACCATGAAAGCTGCTACGGACCAGCTTTCAGGGTGCACTGCTCCCTCTCCCAGAGAGGTGCAGCCCTCCCAGCTCTCCACCACCAACGCATCCTCCTCTTCCTCAGTCTTGGGAGTGCTTGTGGTTGGTTTTACATGATTCCATCCCTTTGGTAGCCCACACAGCCTGGGCTGCAGCTCCTGAGCTTGGACTGGGTGTTGTTAAACCTTCCTGTGGCTCATAGCTCCTGCTCAGGGCTGAGCAGAGCATCTCCACCATCCCTGGAAGGGTTTCAGAGCCATGGAGATGTGGTGCTGAGGGACATGGTTTTGGGGTGACCTGGCAGTGCTGGGTTAAAGGTTGGAGCCTCTTTTTCTCCACGCTGACCCCTAGGTCCCTCAGCTGCTCCTCACCACACTCCTGCTCTAGACCCTTCCCCAGCTTCGTTGCTCTTCTCTGGCCACACTCCAGCCCCTCAAGGTCCTTCTTGGAGTGAAGGGCCCAAAACTGACCCCAGGTTTGGCCTCCCTAGTGCCCAGTCCAGGGAGACGATCCCTGCCCGAGTCCTGCTGGCCTTGGTAGTGCTGATGAAAGCCAGGACTCCTGCCTGAAGGCAGGCAAAGCCACCATGGTCCCTGCAGGACGCCCATTAGCCTTTGCTGGGGCTGCTTTCCTGTTTGCAGAGTCAGGAGGGTCCTGCAGCCCTCCGGGATTCCCGGTGGGATGGATGGGGCCAGCCTGGGAGCCGGCCCAGACGTGTGTCCATGGCATGGCGCATCAGCAGCGCCCGGAGGGTTTCCAGATGAAACCTCCCACTCATTCCTCAGGGATCTTAAGCATCCAGAAACAAACTACTCCGGCTGCCTCACCACGGCGTTGTGCATGCGTAAATATCCGGTTTCTTACAAATTCCTTGTTTGTTCCCAAAGACATCGTGCTGCGACTTCGAGGTCCTTTTCTGGGGGAGGGGGTTGCCTGCTTGTCTGCTTTGTTTTTAAGGCTAAATATAGAGTTTTGAGTCAGTGAGTTGCACCAGAGCACTTCATGACTCTGGAGCGGGGAGGAAGCCCCCGATTCCCTGGCTACTCATTCTCCGCCGCGACCGAGCTGACCTCACCCCCACCTTCCAGCCCAGCCCAGCTTCCAGCCCGCTCCCTCCAGCCACTCAGCAGGGACATAGAGATAAATCCATCACAACTGGCTGGAGACTGGGAATTCCCTGCTACACACAGGGAGGGCGGCCGAAACCTCGCTGGAAACATCGCTGGCTTTCCGAATCAGAGCCTGGAGTTCTGAAGGAAACGGGCGATTTTTGCCCAGCGAGGTTTAGCGAAGCAGAGGGAGACCTTAGTCCGGGGATGACCGGAATGTGTGCAATGCCTTTTGGGTTTTCGTTTTGCCAATAAAGTGAAAATCCTCTTGGGCTGAATTTTGGTGTGTTGAGGTTCTCTGGAGAGTCCTTTCGATGGCAAAGGCTTTTGCTAAATTAACTCCGAAAACCCAAAGCTCCCTTAAATCACAGGAGGAGGAGCCCCCGCGGCATCGCTAATGCCTCTTGATTTTTTGGGAGTGGAGGGATGTTTGTTTCTCTTTTGTTACAGGGAAGAGGAGGAGTAGGTTTTGTCCTGTAACCTCTTGCACAGGGAGGGCAGGCGCAGCCCCACTGTCTGCTCTGCTGCCCGATCGGGGATGATTCATGGGAAGAGGGGACAGCTCTGGCGAGAGGTCACCAGGCTCTGCATGAGCCTTGCAGCCACTTCTGTCTGTCCGAAAGGGGAATTCTCCTCATCCCAGAGACAGCCCAGTGCGGAAGGGCACGTACTATAACCGGCCTTTCACGAAGCTGACGAAAGACAGCGAAATTCCACCCGAGTATCACAACCCGCCGCTGCATTTAACGGGCTCTTACGCCACAGGGAACGATCCTTTGCACAAACCAACAAATAAATCCTCTCGGCCGGTGCAGTTCAAGCCACTTCTGAATCACCAGCGTTACGTCCTCTGAGCTTCGGTTCCCTTCTCTCCTGACTCAGCGGGTTTGGGTTGTTCTTTTGGATCCGCACCGTTTCTTTTCCATGTGAACTCCACAGGATTAGTAGTAAAAAAAGCTCCGAGGAGGGATCACCCAGGAGCCTCCTTATCGCTCTCCTGTCAGCAGGGGCAGGGGCAGAGATGGCTCATGGACACAGGTTTTGCAGCCGACGTTGAGTTTTTCTCCAGATGTCTATTTTTATCCCAAGGAGCCGGAGCCTGCGCAAGCCGCATCACCCCTCCAAAGGTTTTCAGCCTTTTTACCAAAATTGATTCGTGTGCTGTCGCTGCAAATGGACTTCAGGAGCTCACACCAGGGTTGGCTCAGCCCCCGAGTGCCAGCACAGCTCACGTCTCTCCAGATGCTGCCACACGTTGCTGCCCAGCGCCGGGGGCTCCTCGGGGCAGCCGGTTCATACGGTTACCCCAGCAAGATTCACACCCTGAGGAAAGCCAAAATCAAAGCAGAATCATATTTGGAGAAGTTTCAGTGAGGGAAAAAAACCACAAAACCGCCTGGGAATTGAGGATCGTTGGGATGCTCTCCTGCCGTTCATGGCTGTGGATGCTGTGATGGGTCTCACCCGGAGCTGGGCACAAGCTGTGGGCTCTGCCTTCCCGGGAGGAGGAGGATGGATGCTGAAGAACGTCCTGCAGCCGCAGAAGCCAGGAGGTACCGTTCTGCAAGTGGATTAAAGAAGCACTGGGTCATTCTTTTCCTCTGGCCCATGGAATCAGACTGACCAGAAGCTTCGGGAGCAGCAGGGAGGTGGAGCTGATCTGCAGCTGCATCATGTTTAACAGCACCCAGAGCTGGCAGTGGCTTCAGGAGGATGGAGGTAAACACTTTTTGGTTGAAGGAGCATATAACGATCTGGTCTGAAACCAGGATAATGAGGCTGGAAGACCCCCCAAGACTAAAGGATGGAGTGACCTCAAAGGTTAAAATAACCAGGAACAAGACACAGTTAATTAAGAGCAGCATCTAAAGACAGTAAAATTCTGTCAGCCTTCGTAGCTGAGGCCTCGTTCTGGCTTCAGTACAGAAACCAGAGAGAGATTTGGGCAGAGATCAACACACGAGGTGTCGCCGACACAGCCTGCCGTGATTTCCATACTAAAAACCGCACCTCTAGGAGGAGAATTTAAATGTAAATGTTGGACCTCCCCCAGTGTAATGAATCAGGGAATAGTTTAATGCATCAGGTAACTGAAGGAGCCGGTGTACAATGATTTAGAATCACAGAATCCCAGAACGGTTTGGGCTGATGTGCTGTGAAATCCCGTCTCCAATCCTCTCTAGTTCCTCTGTTATTGGTGCTGTGTATAAACTGCTGCTGCTGGAGCTCACGGGGCTGGATTTGCCATTTGTCACCCAGCGCCCGTTTCTGCAGAACCGAAATAAAGCAAATAAAGGGTGTCGATGGGCTTCGCACAGCGGGGAAAAGACCCGTTTTTGGGGATTACTGGAGCCGTGTTTGCCTGTGCTCCTGCAGCGGGTGACTGCTCCCAGCCAGCCCAGCACGTCTCCGGTGGGTGGGGGTTCCCGACGGATGCGGCACCAGGACACCCTGGCCGGAGCAGATGCTGGGAGTGTGCTGAGAGGGAATTTGGAACAAGCTGATCCAAGGGACTCGTGGTTGGAAGGACATTTGAGGCACAGGGAGGGAGAGCTGAAGATGGCAGCAATAATTACTGCAAGATTCAGCAGCATCGTTATTCACTGGGACACTCGGCAGCGCGTCACTAAGACAGTTGAATTTTTCTCAGGCTATTCCCACAGTCCCGGGTGCCCTTTGCGATCAGTTAATAGATTGCGAGTTAATCACCCTGCCAGAACAGCTTCTGATTTTGTTCTGATTTCTCATTCTATGGGTTCTGACCGCGGGGTGGGTCATCAGGAGAGGTTTCTGCCGGGAAAGGTTACTCCTGCCCCAGCAGCACAGCGTGGGCTGCCGGCGGAGGAACGCCGGCTCGGTTCACACACATGCTCCTGTGGTTTGGCGCTTTGTCCAGTTGGCCCTGGCTATGGTGGAGATGGGAAAAGACTCGTCTCCAGCTCTGCTTGCTGCTTTTGTCGCTGTTTCTTTTTTCCTGGGATCATAGTGACCCCACAAAGCAAACCAAGAGTTTTCCAGGAAGAAGATGACCGAGTCTTTTCTGCAGTGGTCCTAGGAAAGTGATGCCCAGAAGAGATACTGTGAGGTGGAACCCAGCACCCACCACGCAGTTGGGTGAAATCCAGCCCAAAAGACAACAACCAGGGAAAATCCGGGTGTTTGTAAGAAGAGCTCATGCGTGGGCTTGCCCCGGGTTTCCGAGCACTGTTTGACGTAGGAGCAGGCAAAACTCCGGGCTGAATTAAAGACTGTGAGTTTGCTTCTTCATATTGACCCTTCCTTCTCATTTTCACTACAGACGGAAGAAATTCAAAGATTTTAAATGATGCCAAATGTTGCCTTCGAGGGCACGAGGGAACTTGGCATCCTTGTCCCCGGCATGGTTGCCACCAAATCACCAGGAGTTATTAACTGATGAAGAATCAGAGGTTTTGATGCCTACCTGGCTGCCACGGGGTGAAGTAAAGGGGCACTCGGTCCAGTAATCATCGTCGTCACGGCGCTGGTTGTCCTCGGGTGTGCCAGGAGCCCTGGGTCAGGAGCTGCATCAGGAACCACGTCCACCAGCCTCGTGCACACCCCTGCCCAGTCCCCTCCAGCTGGGAATGGGAGGAGGGACCTTCCCCAGGCAGCAGCTGCCAACGTATTTATCACATAAATAATAACTATTATTTATTATTATTTATTTGTAGCTTAATGTATCCATCATTCGTCTTCATTTGCTATTTATTGTTCGTTACTTACTAATGGCTATTTGTTGTTTATCATTTATTATTTTCTATGTATTCCCTAATTTACTATTTACTGTTTATTATCTACTGTCTGCAGTTCATTTAGGGACACGGTTTAGTGGTGTCCTGGCAGTGCTGGGTTAATGGTTGGACTCGATGAGCTTAAAGGTCTCTTCCAACCCAAACGATTCTATGACTCACTATTTACTACCAGCAGTATTTATTATTTACCACTTGTCGTTTACTTAACACATCAATATCATTTAACATGTATCAAATACTTAACATTATTCACAAACAATTGGGAGCTGGAGCCAAATACCTTCTCCATCGGCTGGGGAGGAGTTGTCAGGAGGAACGGTCCCCACAGCAGCCTCTGCCTTGGACTTGTCTGGATTCTCACCGTCCTGTTACTCCCTCCTTTAATCCCATTTTCTGTTGAACTCTTCCTTTAAATATATAAAGCATTGCCTTGGTGCAGCCCCATTCCTGGTGGTGCCAGGAACTTGTGATCCCCAGGGGAGCTGAAACCACTCTCTGGACTGGGCGGATTAATGCATCAGAGCTCTCCTTCAGTCCAGCTCCATTATCATTGAAATAAACATTTTTTTAATAGGGCATTTGGAGGAGCCTGGATTTCGTGCCAAATCAGGACTGTTAAGTAACATCGGGAGTACTTCACCAGCCACTTGATGAAGGTTGCAGGGGAAGCGGGGTACGCCACCAGCACCCTGCATCCCTCTGGGTACCCCACCAGCACCCTGCATCCCTCTGGGTACCCCACCAGCACCCTGCATCCCTTTGGGTATCACACCAGCACCCTGCAACCCTTTGGGTACCCCACCAGCACCCTACATCCCTCCATCCCCCTGTCTGCAGCCAGGCAGGAGTTGGGATGGAGGTGTAGGCAGGATGAGATGTTCTCCCAGCCATCTGCATTTGCTTCCCCTCGCTCTGGATGTCTCCAATGATTTCTTCTGAGCTGTTTGTTTAGATTTGATGTACAGCAGACAAGGAAGCGGGACAGATCTCCCTGGCCCCGAAAAGGATGCCGAGAATCATAGAACTGTAGGGTCATCATAGATTATCCTTGGGTCTTGCAAGTAGGGAAGTGACAGTCAGCAGGCGCTGTCGAGCATCGTTTCCCTGGGGTGAATGAGGAGCTGGAGCTGGTGGCTTCTGTGTGACAACAAAGACTGGACGTACACACAGATGGGAACCACAACACATCTCAGGGACATGGCTGCTGGGTGTAGAAGAGAAAAAGTGAACGAGAAGGAAGATAATGATGGCAGGCTTGCAAACAGGAAGTGTTTGAAGCAACCACCAGATGGGTCTGCAACGCCTGTCCCGTGAGGATGACTCCTTGGCAAGCTGCTTCCGCTGCTTTCAGAAGTGATGACCAAGCCCTGGCACATCTGCCTGCCCACAGCCACCCACCCCTCAGCAGAAACCCAGGACTGTGGTCCCAGGGCACATTTGGCTTCCAGCTGAAGAAGAGATAGGAGGTCAGAGCCCAACGCAGACCATTGGAGGAACCTCATCATGGAGTTACCTTGTTCCTGGTGGCCAGCTTTTATCTGGAATGGTTTTGGTGTGGCAGCTTTGTAAAATTTCACGTGCAAGTCTGGACTGGAGTTTGGGATACCAAGGCTGTGCAAGGACTCTGCTCTCACTGGACCCCATCACGCCTGGTGAGAGGGGTCTGGGGCTTGCCTCCTCTCCCGTTGCTGGGTCATGCTGCTCTGCTCTCCCTCAGCCTTTTCAGTCTTCCCCTCCACTTCCTCAGCCCTTTTCAGCCCTTAAAGGGCAAAAGGCTCTGCATGACTTTTCTTTGTCCCTTCACTCTTCTTCCAGCTCTCTGTTTGTCTCCTGCTGCCCTGAGCCCAAGCTTTTCCCTCCTATCCCTATCTTCCCTTCCCTTCCCTTCCCTTCCCTTCCCTTCCCTTCCCTTCCCTTCCCAGTTCTGATGTTCTCTGGGTTGCAGACGTTCTAGCCTGTGGAGGAGGGAAGAAAACTCAATGACCAGGAAAATTCCCACTACTGGGACCTGAAAATCACTACTTTTGCCTTCCCCAGGTGAGCACGGGATACAGAGAAGGAAGATGGACCGACATCCCAACAACACGATCCATGACTGGCGTACGATGTCTCCAGCACCTACGGAGAGCATGGTCTATGGAGATGGACACAACGGGACCAGGTGCTTTGCAGAACACATCCCTGAAATCATCACCGGGAGCATCACGCTGCTCATCTGCCTGTGCGGGCTGGTGGGGAATGGGGCCATCCTCTGGCTCCTCGGCTTCCGCATCCGCAGGAACGCCTTCACCGCCTACCTCCTGAACCTGGCCGTGGCCGACACCTGCTTTCTCCTCTGCACGTCGGCTTTCCTTGTGATGTATCACATGCCCATGCTCAGCTGCTTCCAGCCACAGCTTTGGCGGGTGCTGCCTCTATTTCACTCCATGGTTCTGCTCACATACAGCACCAGCCTCTATCTCCTCACGGCCATCAGTGTGGAGAGGTGTGTGGGTGTCCTCTGGCCTTTCTGGTGCCGATGCCACCGCCCGAGGCTCCTCTCAGCTGTCATGTGCAGCCTGCTGTGGGCCCTCACCAGTGTCCTTGCTGGGCTGGTGTACTTTGTGTGTGATCTGGGTCACTCTAAGCACTGCTGGATGGTTCTCGGAACCTTGTGCTTTCTCAATTTCTGCTTTTTCACTCCCTTTATGGTTCTTTCCAATGTGATTGTCTACATCAAGCTTCGGCGTAGCTCTTGGCAGCACCACCCGGCGAAGCTGTACACCGTCATCTTCCTCGCTGTTCTCTTCTTCCTGCTCTTTGGCATCCCACTCACCGTCCAGATCTTCCTCAACTTCTTTGTCTACACTAATTTGGTCTTTGAGATCTGCCTGTTGCTGGCCTCTTTCAACAGCAGCATCAATCCCGTTATTTACGTCCTGGTTGGCAGCTACAGAAAGTCCAGGTTCAGGGGATCCGTCAAAGTGGCTCTTCAGAGGGTCTTTGAAGATAGGGCGGATTTCCAAGAGGTGGGTGAGACCCCCGTGATGGGAATTGCTGCCTGAACCCCTATGGCTGCAAAGAGGGGTAGCTCTGTCCCCAGGCCAGCACCCATGGGAGCAGAGCCCTTGCCTGGCTGGGTGAGCAGGACCAGAAGCAGACAGTTGCAGGTGTCCCAGGACACGGCCATGCTCAACGAGATTTCCAGGGGCAGGGCTGGTTCCCACCTCAAACTCGGTTTTAAGTTATTTTAATAAAAGTATCTTCCATGTAACTCCCTGGTGATTGTGGTTTCTTCTCCTGCTGGCTCCATGGGGTGCTCTTGCTTGTTCTCAAAATTACAGCTGTGATGGTCCCCTCACTAGTGTATAACGCTGAAATGATGTGGTCCAGGAAGTCCTGTGTCATCTGTTCTCCTGTTCTCCATGGTTAACATGACCACACTCCTGGGTCCCCATCTGTACCTTGTCTGCCTCTGCTCAACTCTTCCTCCCTACACCCTCTTCTGGGACCTTGGTGCCTGATACTAAAGCATCAAGCACTCACTACCTTGATCCTCAAAAGCTCCCAGACCAGAGGAGGTGATGGACAGAAATGATGTTTGCCGCTCCCTCTGCCTTGATGTCCTCCACAGTCTGACAGAGAACATCCACTCAGTGTGGCTGATGGAGCTGGCAGCATCAGTTGCAGCCAAACCTTCACCCTGCCAAGGTGATCAGCACTGTGCCGGGCTGGACAGAGGACGGACAGACAGACAGCTGGGGGCTGATGGCTGCTCAAAAGTGCAATTTGTGCACCGGGTGGAGAAGCTCATGGAGCAAACTCCCAGAGAAGACCCAAGAAAAGAGATAGAAGTCAAGGCTGAGAAGGATCTCACAGGCAATAGCTGGAGGAGGCTGAGCCTTGCCTTCCAGATGGTCTTATCAGCTTTCCTGACACAGAAACCACCCCTACCAGAGCCATAATATTTACAGAACGTGGCTTAATTTGAACACATCCAAGACTAATCCTGATACAAACAAATGACTGGTGTCTGTAAATACTGTATTGAAAATGACCAGAGGGTGGAACCCTCTGCTGGGAGGCCAGGGTGAGAGACTTGGGCTTGTTCAGCCTGGAGAAGAGAAGGCTCCAGGGAGACCTTCTGGTGGCCTTGCAGGACTTCAAGGGGCCTGTCAGAAAGCTGGGGAGAGACTTTTGAGCAGGGCCTGTTGGGACAGGACAAGGGGGGATGGTTTGAAACTAAAGAGGGAGATTTAGACTAGAGAGAAGGAAGAGATTGTTGCTGTTGAGGGTGGTGAGAGCCTGTCTGAGGTTGCCCAGAGAGGTGGTGGCTGCCCCATCCCTGGCACCATTGCAGGTGAGGTTGGCCGGGGCTCTGAGCAACCTGCTCTAGTTGCAGATGTCCCTGCTCCCTGCAGCGGGGTTGGACCAGATGACCTTGCAAGGTCCCTTCCCACCCAAACCAGCCTGTGACTCTATGATAAAATTTTAGGTGAACATGTTCAGGATGTTGTCCACAAAAGCAGAAGCTGAGAGGCTCTGGGTAGTTCTGCTCTTTTGTGGAGCGCACGGGTAGGTTGGGCAGCGAGTGTTGTGTTGCACAACATTATGTCGATGTACCTTGATGCTCTCCTTATCCTGACCTATTTGCACTCAAAAGGGTTGACTTGTCGAGGGGACGTGAGATTCTGCAGTTGAGGTCACAAACGCGGTGTCAGCGAGGAAGACAGGAGGTGGTTTTGGACCTGGGGTTCCCCCGAGTGCAGTTCCCAGCTCCCCTGCTCCCAGATGCCACAGGAGCTGTTTCCATTGGACCTTCACCACCATCACTCTGGGTAGGAGTCATCTCCTCTAACTTCAGCTCCCTAGAAATGACATGGACCTGTCTGAGGAAACTGTTGTAGGCTTCTGACTGATGACAAAGAGACTGTAGAAGACAACTCAGATGAAACCTTTTAGATGGCTAAAGCCGAGTGAGCAGCATTGATTCACCTCTCCTTAGAAAAAAAACATTTTCCTGAAGTCCTGAGTCCTCTCTCCACCCCGTGCCCATGCTCTGGTTCACGCACAGCTCCTATTGTTCAGTGAGCTCCTTGAAGCACATCGTAGTGTGCTCTTGGAAACTGCATTTGAAGGTCAAGTATCCCTGTGAAACTCCAGTACGCAAGCGGCCAACCTCGATTTGGAGTAGAAATGGAAGTTTTGTGGCAAAGCCAAACTCGTAGCTCAGGGTCCTAAAGCTACACTCCTGGAACAATGGGAGAAATGTTCAGCTGGTTCAAAGATCAGAATGTTTGGGGATTGAGATTGCTTTAAAACAAAACGAAAGAGGAACCTGACACAGAGACACGCTGCTTTTCCCATACATCCAGTTTCTGAGGCTTTTTTGTTAGTCATTTCCTGTACCAAGCCAGGAATAGATTAGAACCAGAACCACGTCAAACGCAATGAAATCGTTCCCTGTTTGCAGGAACCCTTGAGAACATGACCTGCTTGGCTAACACTGAGACAAGTGGTTTGTGAGAGGATGGGAGAAAGACCCCTGAGAAAGGTGGATGCTCCGCAGGCTCATCAAGGCAGGCTTCGGCACCGTTCTTCAAGTGATAATTCCAGGAAATCTCATGAAGATCCCGTCATGGAGGTGGCAGCTGGTGAGTACGAGGTGATGTGAGTCTGCAGCATGTCTGCTCCAGCGAAATTGTCCTGGCTGAGGTCAGACTTCTCTGGGTGGGATTTCTCTTCAGCCTAATCAGTGCCTCCCTCATCGGTTTTGAACCCGCTGGTCAATTTGTACCAAATCTGACTGGGAAATAGTGGTCTCTAAGATATGAAGGTCTATAAATATTGTGGAGAAAGGTGGTAGGGGAATACTGAAATGAGTGTCCCACTGAAGGAACAATAATATTAAACACTTGAGAATCCATATCAACTCCACCCCCAAACCCTCTTGCTCTTTGACATCTCCAGGAACAATCCTTTCAAGCTTATTATTTTCCTCCTCCAGATCTGTCCTGCCCAAAGCCAGGAAGGAGGCATCTCCCTAGCTTTTGCTCCGCCTCTGTCCATGCTCTTGTCCAGGCGTGTCACACCCATCTCCCTACACCCTGTCTTCCCTCTCTCCTGTCCCTCGTTCCTCTCTGAGCTCCGCTGTGTGGAAGCTGGGGAATGGCTGCAAAGATCTGAAAAGCCTGCTGTGGGGGACAGCAGAGTTGGTAACATGTCTCTGCCTCATCTCATCCCTCCAGGTGTGTGACGGGGAAGGAGAAGCAGCAGAGGTTTTGTAATGAGCACGTTGCTCCCTGCCACGGAAAGAGCCAGCCCGGCTTGCTGGAGCCAGCCCGATGGGGTGGCACATAACAGGAGTTGGCATCACAGGCTGCTGAGGCGTGAGGACGATGACTACAACTGGACTAACTGTGAAGCTGGTCACTTGAGTGAAGTCCCTGCCACACTGATCATCTGCTTCTGTGGGCTGCTAGGGAACGGGGCCATCCTCTGGTTCCTCATCTCCCGCGTCCATAGGAACCCTGTCACTGTCTATGTCCTCAACTTGGCCATCGCTGACTTCACCTTCCTCCTCTCCATCGCCTCTGCTCTTGTGATATTTTTTGGCCCAGAGAGCCTTTGTCGCAGGCTGGGCTCAAGGGGTGTGACAACTGTGCTGAACATCAGCATCCTCTTCTCTTTCACTGCCAGCGTCTACTTCCTGACAGCCTTCAGTGCCATGACATCCCTGTCCATCCTCCCCGCGTCCCGCTGCCCCTGCTACCGCTCCAAGCGCGTGCCAGCGCTCCTGTGTGCCCTGCTCTGGGCCTTCTCCTTCCTCTTCACCATGACCCTCTACTTCTGCCCTGCAGCACTCATAGTCTTCATCCTGAGCTACTTCTTTTCGGTGCTTACCCTGATTTTTGCTGGTCTAACCCTGCTTGCCAGGCTCTTGTGCTGCTCACGGCAATTTCCCCCGAGGAAGCTCTACGTTGTGGTCCTGCTTGCTGTCTTCTTCTTCCCCTTCTTCACCGCTGATTTTGGCTTCTGGCTCTTTCTAAGACTGTTTGATTTTTCCATTTTTGTCTTTGATGCTTCTCTCCTGTTGGCCTGTGTGAACAGCAGCATCAACCCTGTTATCTACTTCTTGGTTGGGAGCTGTGCGAACAAGTTCACACCGTCTGTGAGGGCTGCTTTCCAGAGGGCTTTTGAAGATGTAGCAGAGCCTCAAAACAAAGGCAAAACTCCTGGAGAAAACATGGGGGAAGCAGCTGTTTAGACCTCTGCAGCCCCTCCTTGGGAGAAGATGCTCTGGGGATGGAGGAGTCCTGTGAGCAAGGGCCAGACAAGGGAGATGGTTTCAGTATAAGTCTGGCTGCAGCTGAATAGAATTAGCTGGAGCACAACAAAACTAGAGAAACTAAAGCACAGGTGTGGTGAGGAGCAGCTGAGGGAGCTGGGGGTGTTGAGCCTGGAGCAAAGAAGGCTCAGGGGAGACCCTCTGGCTCTGCACAACTCCCTGACAGGAGCTTGGAGCCAGGTGGGGTCGGGCTCTTCTCCCAAGGAACAAGTGACAGGACAAGAGGAAACGGCCTCAAGTTGCACCAGGGAAGGTTGAGGTTGGCCATGAGGAACAATTTCTTTGGTGCAAGGGCTGTGAAGGGCTGTGCCAGGCTGGGCAGGGCAGTGGTGGAGTCCCCATCCCTGGAGGGGTTTGGAAGCTGTGGAGATGTGGTGCTGAGGGACACGGGTTAGTGGTGCCCTGGCAGTGCTGGGGGAACGGTTGGACTCGATGATCTGAAAAGTCTCTTCCAAGATTCTATGAAAGCATGCTGAGTGGCATGGTACCTCCTGTCTGGAGTGGATGTTGGACACCATGATGAAATACCCATCAAAACCTTTCGCTTTGAAACCTTTGCTTTGAATCCGTCCTATCCAACAGTTGTGAACTTCCCTGTCTCAAAAGGGAGCTTGCTCTACCCTGCGCACCATTAAAACAGAGCCTTAGCTCCTGGCATGGTTTTTTTGGTCTTTGTCTGCAAAGAGCAGGGTGCGGGTGGATAAGAACCCTTGGCACAGCAGGGCAGAACAAATCCTCATGTGTGCATCTCCAGCGGGTGCCGACACACATGAAGGATCTGCAGAGACTTC
Source organism: Eurystomus gularis (assembly GCA_013400335.1). Taxonomy (NCBI): domain Eukaryota; kingdom Metazoa; phylum Chordata; class Aves; order Coraciiformes; family Coraciidae; genus Eurystomus; species Eurystomus gularis. The sequence goes on along the minus strand of VZZY01003351.1, from coordinate 44,227 downwards.
ACATTTCAGGGAAGCAGATGTGTTTGGGATTGCCCCAGGAGGCCTTCCGTGAAATGTGTTGCTTCTGCTGCAAACTGAGTGTTGTCCACACATCAGGTGGGTCATCCTCACCCAGGAGTTTTTGACTGGAACTGCCTCTCATGGTTCCTCCTACTTTTCTCCAGGCAGTCTGGATGGTTAGCTTGAGCAAATCCATTTCGCAACTGTGACCTGAGGTCTGCATCCATTTCTGGTGTGTCTGTTCCTCATCTAGAAAACCGAGTGGAGAAGGGTTAAAATGAAACAACCCCAAAAGCGCAGTAGTAAGAAAATGATGCTTTAGGCAGGTAACTAGATAAAGACCAGTGAAATCAGGGCTTTGGAGTGTATGGTCAGCCATTGAAAGAGCTGCTCAGCTCCTCCTGAGGCTGGCCAGGTTCTGGATGGAGACAGTGAAGGGCTTCCTCTTGATGCTGAAGCTGGGGAACCAAAGCATGGCCCCGCTGCCCGCCAGTCCGCACAGGCAGATGAGCAGTGTGGTGCTCCTAATTTCCATAAAATTCTGTGGCCCACACATTCGGTTATATTCATTTCTATATTTCAGGCTCTTTTTGGCCATGGATACAGAGGTGTGTTCTTTGGAGTTACTATGACATCTTTGCTGTGAGCAAAGAGAAGACAGGAATTAACATCTCTGACTTGCCAAGCCCATCTGATCTGGTAATTCCCTGCCTTGCTCCATGGTATGGCTTGGATCCACGTCTGGGGAGTGTTTGGTGAGCTGGGCCAGAGCAGGTTCATGTGATCTTTGGCATCAGACATCCTGAGTTGCACGGTGTTATCTCACGCTGGAAATATTTCTTCTCCAAAATTATTGCCTTTTCTGGGGACACAGCTCCTCCCATTTCTCTTTCCAAGTTTGAAGGACAAGGTGTCATAGCCTTGGCTGAGGTAAAGCAAAAGAGTCTAAAGCTTCCATTGGGATGCTTTTGTCGCTGTGGACAAATCTTTTGTGGAGATATTGATCTGGCCTCAAGTTGCACCAGGGGAGGTTGAGGTTGGACACGAGGAAGAATTTCTTTGGTGCAAGGGCTGTGAAGGGCTGTGCCAGGCTGGGCAGGGCAGTGGTGGAGTCCCCATCCCTGGAGGGGTTTCCAAGCCGTGGAGATGTGGTGCTGAGGGACACAGTTCAGTGGTGCCCTGGCAGAGCTGGGGGAACAGCTGGACTCGATGAACTTAAAGGTCTCTCCCAACCTAAATTCTGTGATTTGTGTGAGTCTGATTGGTTTGTTCCTCTTTCTGTCAGCTGGGCTCTGCTGACCATCTTCAGATAGAAGAGCGAGGATGCTCCGTGTGATCCGTACCCCTCTCCTGCCATCTAGAGGCACCAGCCCCGCAGATATTTGTGAAATCACGGCCAGTCCCGTTCTGGATGTGTCCCTTTAAGGTTCTGAAGCTGGGGTGGGGGTGAGCAGTGGGACCTGGGGAGTCTGAGCAGAAGGCTTCGGGTGGGCTGGGAGGAGGATTTTGATGGGGGCAAGTAGCCAGCAAGCTTCTCTTCCTGAGGGCATCCTGCTCGGCATCCGGGAGCAAGTGGCTCTTCTCAGAGTCCTCTCCCTCCATTCCCACCAGGGCAACAGCAGACGTAGAGGCATGGCCAGCATGGCCAGCTCTGCCATCACAGTGTCTCTGTGCTGAGGGAACCATGGTCAGGAGGGGGCTGCACGACCCCACACTGCTGCTTTGCATGGCAGCAAGTGCCTCTACCCCTTGCTCAGCATTTCACTCCAGCACTGGGGGAGTGGGGCCACCAAGATACCCACATGACCCCCTTGGCTTGCTCATTTTTGCAATCCTTCCTGAAGAGCCCTGCCTTGCTCGGACAACAGAGATCACAGAAACATCAAATGGGTTTGATGGAAGGGATCTTAATGGTCATCTCATCTAACCCGCCTGCAGGGAGCAGGGACATCTGCAACTAGAGCAGGTTGCTCAGAGCCCCGGCCAACCTCACCTGCAATCCTTCCAGGGATGGGGCAGCAACCACCTCTCTGGGCAACCTCAGCCAGGCTCTCACCACCGTCATTGTATGATGAGATGGTCAGAGCTCCCCAGGGCCTGAAAGTGTTGGCCTTTCCACAGGCAAGAGAACCACAAAACCACCACCACACTCATCAGTGGAGCCAGAGTTTATTTGCTGGGGCAGGACAATGGGGGTCACAGCAATGGGGGGCAGAGAGCTTGGGCCCAGCTGAGCAGAGCTGCGCTGGGTCTGTGCCATCTGCTCCTGCCTCCAGCCCCTGGCTCTCTGCCACACTCCACATCTCCAAGCCTCCCGGCCTGCAGGGCCTCACACTGTGGTCTCCACCGTGGTGGCCCCAGGCACAGGGTTCCCCTCCTCGCTCGTTGCCTTCTCCTCAAACAGTCGGCGGAAGGCGACTTTCACGGAGCATTGGAAGCGGCGCCGATGCCAGCTCCCCACCAGGAAGCAGATGACCGGATTGATGCTGCTGTTCAGCGATTCCAGCGCACAAGAGATATAAAACATGTTTAAGGGGAAAGAACTGAAGGAATACACCGTGCTAAAGGGAAACCCAAGGATCAACAGGAAGGTGACACTGAGCAGGACAGCGACCCAGAGTTTCCCCGGGTGTCGTCTCCATGAGCCACAGCGGAGTTTGATGAACAGGGCCAGGTTGGAAAGCAATGGGAAGGAAAACAAAATGAGAAGATTAAAAATGCCTTGTAACACTCGCTCACAGTTTCCATCGTGCCGACAACCAATAAAAGCCAAATACCCAAAAACTCCAGCAAGAGCCCAGAGCACTGCACAGACGATGCCTGACAAGTGCTTTGGGGGGTGGCACCGGTACCAGATTGGGAACAAAACGGACAGACACCTCTCCACGCTGATTGCCGTCAGGAGATACATGCTGGTGAAATAACAAAAACAAATTAAAACTAGCAGGATACAGCTGGGAAGCCACATTTCATCCGAGAAAATGCAATAGACTGTTGAAATGACGAACAATGGGAGCTTAACCAGAAGGGACAGGAGCAGAGAGAAGTCAGTGATGGCCAGGTTCAGGACATAGATGGTGAAAGGGTTCTTCTTCATCTGGAAGCCCAGAAACCACAAGACCATCCCATTCCCAACAAGCCCCCAGAGACAAATCCCCATACAGACACCAGCAAAGACCATCCCTTCGACAGGTGGACTCGGGCAATCATCATATTCGATAGATTCCCCAGCATTCACAGGTCCATAAGTCCTGGAGCTCAGAAATGGATCTGTTGTCATGGTCTCCTCCATGGTGAGCGACCCCACTCTATGTGACTGTCTCCTTCTTCTCCCACCACTTCCTAGGAGAGACGAAGAAGGAGAAGGAAATGAGGGGCATAAGCACTCCCAGCACTCACCATCTTTCCCCACGGCCCCATGCCAGCCCCAGGTTGCACCACAAAGGACCTCGTCCCCTGTCATGCCCAGGACAGGTTCCCACTCCTGCAGCCCTGTCCCTGGCCAGGAAGCATCTCCCACCTGCCTGTCCACAGCCTCCTACCTCCTGGTGCTCCTGGGGACACGAGGCTTCCAGGCTCACCAATAAAAGGGGCTGGTGACTGCTGCTGGAGACATCCCGCTCTGCTTCAGCCTCGTCCCTCGTGCCTGAGGAGCCGACTTTTGCCCAGAGACCACGTCTTATAGTCAGGAGACTCCCCTCACTATCTCCTCTCATCAGTGACAGCTTCCCCTCACATGTCCCATGGATGGTGATCTTGTCAGTAGGAGCTGGTCACGCCACCCTGTCCATCTTCTCCTGCCATCCTCCAGTGTTGTCCTGTCACATGAGGGGCTTCTGCCTTTCTCTGTGTGTTCCTGGTGCTGGACCAGGAGACCCTCTGCACTGGGCCCTCACCAGTGCATGGACAAGCAACAGCATGAGGGCTTCACCCGCAGCCTCTGGTGGAACTCCATGGGTGAGTGGCCCCAGAGATTGTGTCTGTGCCTGACGTGGCTGCAAAGGGGATTAGATCTGCGCGATCCTTGGGTGTCCGAACCTCATACATCAACTCGCATGACTCTCGATTTCCTTTTCTTTCTCATTTTCTTTGTCTCTATCTCTCCATCTCTCTCAATCTCTCCCTCCTTCTCTCTCTCTTTCCTAAACACTTGACCTCTCTCCACACCTCTCTCTCCTCTCTCTTTCCTGTGCTCTCTTTTACATTCTTTCTCTTTTTTTTTCCTGCTCTCTCTTTCTCACTACTTTTTTTTCTCTTTTTCTTTCTTCTTTTATCTCTTTCTTTCTCTTTCTCTCTTTCTTGCTCTTTCTCTCTTTCTCCCTTTGTCTTCTCCCTTCCGTTCTTCCTTTCCTCCTCTCTTTCTTTAGTTCCTCGTTCTTTCCCTCTTCCTTTCCTTCTTGCCTTCTCTCTTCTCGCTCTCCGTCCCTTCTCTCTTTCTTTCCCTCTCTCCAAACTGTACATTTATCCCGTGTCTCATTCTCTACACCACTCATCCCCCCGGCACCCACCAGCTCCCCACACCCTTGCCCACTTTTCCCACCCTTTTTGCAGAGCCCTGCCTGGCTTGGACAACAGAGATGACCAGAGCCTGATGTGTCAGACCTGCCCTGGGCAACAGCACCCAAAACCACCACCACACTCATCAGTGGAGCCAGAGTTTATTTGCTGGGGCAGGACAATGGGGGTCACAGCAATGGGGGGCAGAGAGCTCGGGCCCAGCTGAGCAGAGCTGTGCTGGGTCTGTGCCACCTGCTCCTGCCTCCAGCCCCTGGCTCTCTGCCACACTCCACATCTCCAAGCCTCCCGGCCTGCAGGGCCTCACACTGTGGTCTCCACCGTGGTGGCCCAAGGAACGGGGTTCCCCTCCTCGCTCGTTGCCTTCTCCTCAAACAGTCGGCGGAAGGCAACTTTCACGGAGCATTGGAAGCGGCGTCGCCGCCAGCTCCCCACCAGGAAGTAGATGACCGGATTGATGCTGCTGTTCAGCAACGCCAGCAGAAGGATTTCCATTTGTGGAAATAAGTCATGTGAAGTTGGAAGATGGACAAAAACCTCAACACTGAAAGGAATACCAAGAGCAAAGAAGAAGACCACGTTGAGCAGGACAGCGACCCAGAGTTTGCCTGGGAGTCTTCTCTGTGGGCCACATCGGAGTTTGATGAACAAGGACAGGTTGGAAACCAACATCAGCAATGAAAAAATAATGCAAAACGCCAGGGCCACACCTGCAAATACCATCTTGGAGCTTTCAGCAGAGTTGATGCCAAAATACATTGAGGAAACAAAAACCCCAGCGAGAGCCCAGAGCACCCCACACATGACACCCGACAAGCGCTTTGGGCGGTGGCAGCGATACCAGATGGGGAAGAGGACAGAGATACATCGCTCCATGCTGATTGCTGCCAGGAGACCCAGGCTGCTAAGGTCAAAGAAGTGGCACAGAAACTCAACGATCACTACAAAATCTAGGTAGAAAGAAACTAAATTATACAAACAAAATGCAATTAAGATCAAAATCGACGATAGAAGCAGGAAAAAAATGAGGAGCAGGGAGAAGTCAGCAACAGCTAGATTTAGGATGTAGACGGTGAAAGGGTTCTGCTTCATGTGGAAGCCCAGGAACCACATGACGATCCCATTCCCGACAAGTCCACAGACACAAATCCCAATACAGACACCAGCAACCGGGTACCATTCACCAAGTGCACCTGGGCAAGAATAGTTTTTGATATCTCTCTCATAGTCCACAAATCCAGAAGCCGTGTAGCTCAGAGAAGAATCTGTCGTGACAGTCTCCTCCATGGTGAATGACCCTGCTTTAGGTGGCCTCCTTGTCCCTCTCCCACCACCTCCTAGGAGAGACGAAGAAGGAGAAGGAAATGAGGGGCATAAGCACTCCCAGCACTCACCATCTTTCCCCACGGCACCATGCCAGCCCCAGGCTGCACCACAGAGGACCTTGTCCCCTGCTTTGCCCACGACAGTCTCCCAACTCTGGCCAGAAGCCATCTCCCACCTGCCCATCCACAGCCTCCTACCTCCTGGTGCTCCTGGGAGCTGTGCTTCTGCAGGAGTTCCAGCACACGAGGCCTCTGTGGGCCTTCCAGACTTGCCAGGAGAAAGAGGGTGGTGATGGCTGCTGAAGCCACCCTGCTCTGCTGTGACCTTGCCGCTCGTTCCTGAGGAGCAGACTTTTGCCCAGAGATCAAGTCTTATAGTCAGGAGACTCCTCTCACAATCTCCTCTCATCAGTGACAGCTTCCCCTCACATGTCCCATGGACGGTGATCTTGTCAGTAGGCGCTGGTCATGCCACCCCCTCCACCTCCTCCCACCATCCTCCAGCTTTGTCCCTCTAAGTGAGGGGCTTCTGTCTTTTGCTGTGGTATCTGCAGGTCCAAGCCCTGCCCTGCTTTCCCTGAGGCCACTTTGTCCCCATACAGAAACTTCTCCAAAACGCGTGGCAAAGCGTGGAACATACTGCCGTTAACTTCAGTACAGCCCCAAACCATAGGACACAGCCTCCACAGAGCCAAGCACAAACAAGATCTTCCGCTTGGAGACGAAGGAAGCCATCATCACCCTCTTTGTCTTGGCAAGTCTGGAAGCCCCTCAGATGACCCTTGTGCTGGGGCTCCTCCAGCAGCACGGTTCCTAGGAGCACCAGGAGGTAGGAGCCCATGGATGGGCAGGTGGGAGATGGCTTCTGCCAGGGACAGGGCTGCAGGGTTGGGAGCTTGTCCTAGGCATGGCAGGGGACAAGGTCCTCTGTGGTGCAACCTGAGGCTGGCATGGGGACATGGGGAAAGATGGTGAGTGCTGGGAGTGCTTATGCCCCTCATTTCCTTCTCCTTCTTCGTCTCTCCTAGGAGGTGGTGGGAGAGGGACAAAGTACCCTCCCAGGGCAGGGTCACTCACCATGGAGGAGACCATCACAACAGAACCCTCTATGAGCTTCATGACTTATGGATTTGTGGACTACGAGGGAGATACTGAATACAACTGCCCACGTCTACCTGTCAGACTGATGATCTTTGCTGGTGTCTGTATGGGGATTTGTGTCTGTGGACTTGTCGGGAATGGGATCATCATGTGGTTCCTGGGCTTCCACAGGAAGCAGAACCCTTTCACCGTCTACATCCTAAATCTAGCTGTTGCTGACTTCTCCCTGCTCCTCATTTTTTTCCTGCTTCTATCGTTGATTTTGATCTTAATTGCATTTTGTTTGTATAATTTAGTTTCTTTCTACCTAGATTTTGTAGTGATCGTTGAGTTTCTGTGCCACTTCTTTGACCTTAGCAGCCTGGGTCTCCTGGCAGCAATCAGCGTGGAGCGATGTATCTCTGTCCTCTTCCCCATCTGGTATCGCTGCCACCGCCCAAAGCGCTTGTCGGGTGTCATGTGTGGGGTGCTCTGGGCTCTCGCTGGGGTTTTTGTTTCCTCAATGTATTTTGGCATCAACTTTGCTGAAAGCTCCGAGACAGTATTCGCAGTTGTAGACTTCGCAATCTCCATGACTTCGCTGTTAATCATTTTGATTTCCGACCTGTCCTTGTTCATCAAACTCCGATGTGGCCTACAGAGAAGACTCCCAGACAAACTCTGGGTCGCTGTCCTGCTCAACGTGGTCTTCTTCTTCTTTGCCCTAAGTGTTCATCTCATCATAGTGGTTTTTCTTAAGATTCAAAATTCGCATGAATTTTTTCCAGAAATTACATCTTTTCTGCTGACATCACTGAGCAGCAGCATCAATCCGGTCATCTACTTCCTGGTGGGGAGCTGGCGGCGGCGCCGCTTCCAATGCTCCGTGAAAGTCGCCTTCCGCCGACTGTTTGAGGAGAAGGCAACGAGCAAGGAGGGGAACCCCGTGCCTGGGGCCACCACGGTGGAGACCACTGTGTGAGGATCTGCCGGCCAGGAGGCCTGGAGATGTGGAGTGTGGCAGAGAGCCTTGGGGAGGTGATGGCTCCAGGGGGACATATGTCCCTCAGTCACCAGCAGTCCCACTGTTGAAAAAGCAAGAGTCTTTTCCTGCTTCTTCAGTCAGGAGTGGCCTTTGAGCAGAACTGATCCAAATTTTGTGATGTTGGCATTACCTGACTTTGTCACCGCTCTCAAATTATATCAAACAGAGCAGAGGATCAGACCAAGTCTTTTATTTACAGCTTCTTGCCTACTGACACTTGCTTTGACGTGCTGTCCTCTTCTGCCCTGGGTAGGGATGGGTGACTATGTTTTTGACACTGGACCTTTTAAAGCATACAACCTGTATGGCCTAAGTGGGCTTTCTCTAATGTATCTTGAGGCTCACCAGCAAGGTCTTCCAAAGCCTGTTTTTCCTGTGGTACTTGTTCTGCTCTTCTTCATGTTTGATCCCAAGTTTCTCTGTGGCTTGTAAGACACCGCTTGGATGTGAGCTCTTGCAACACCTAAATAGTGCAAAAGATAGATGTCTAGAGGTGCTTGCCCTTTTTCTCCTCTTCCAAAGACATGGCCTTCTCCTGCTAGCTGCTGCCCCTTCCTTCCTGTGGTGTGAAGCCACATCTCCATGGATGGTACAAAAGAAGGAAACTGGCAGGTGGTGCCGAGGAGGGCTGCAAGGAGAAGGCTGGTCCTTTGAGGTGCGTGTGAGGTAGGCTGAGGTGAGGGAGAAAAGAGGGCTGGTTGTTGCAGAAGCTCTTGGAATGGAGAAGGGGGTAGGTGCTTGAAGGGGAGGGTGGGGATAACTACTGGGGGACAGAGTCTTGGGAAAGGGTAGTAGTGGCATGTGGACCATGGCGAGGAGCACACTCAACACTTACATCCTGGGCTGCCCGTCTCCTTTCAGCTGCCCCCAGGGAAGCAGAAACATGGGCTTCTTTTAGGGTGCGGGTGGCCCCTGAGGAATGTACCCTTCTCATGTGTGACCACTGATCTCCTGGATGGCCTGGCATCTCTCCAGAGAGACACTGAGCAGTTCAGAAGACAAACTTAGTTCCCATGCTGAGGACATTCTCCCTGTCTGGCTGAGCTGACTATCTTGGTGTTACTTGAGGGTAGAAGACCCTGGAAATGATCCCTGTCTCCATGCAGCCCCTCTCACTGACTTCTTTTGGACCACAGGCAAATATCTGGCAGATGCCACCCGTGGCAATGCTTGTCTTTTACCATGGATGATTGAGGGTGTCTACGACGGTGGTTTATACACAGGCATCATCTTTTCAATGTCCAAGGTTTGATGTAAAGTGTTTGCATTAACGTGAGGTGTAAAATGTGTTCATGATAAATGCTGGGTATGCTTACGGACCGTCGGGATGGGAAGTTCCCCACCATTTATCTTCTGTATGTTTTTATCAGCTGACGGCTTCTTCTGAGCACAATAGTTTTAAAATACAATTTGTTTTCCTTTAAAAAAAAAGGCTTTCTACATTTTTTATAATAACGGAAATGTTTTGGTTCTCCCCCTGATAAAATCATTACAGATATGAAAAAGGGAAAACATCTTTAACATGTTTTCTGATAAATGGGTGCTCTCTTCCCCTCGGCAGCCGAAGTTAGATGAAAAAAAAACAAAACTCACTAAAAATAATTGCTGGCTGAATAGTAATAATCTGAATCAACTGTACGCACATTGCAAAACTATAGCATTAAAAATTAAAAAACAGTAGAAACAGAACTCAAATTTTGGCTTTCAGGAACTGTGAACAGGAAGCAGAAAGCAACGACAGACATCAGAGTGAACCAATGTTTCTTTTCAAGTGGTGCTTTTCAAAACTCATAAATGACAAAGGAACAGAAAAAAAGATAATGGACAATAGAAGAATGCAGCCTACCTCGAGGAAAGTGTTTGTAGATGACGGCATGAAGAGAAAATCTGGGGTTTCTCAGAGAAAATTACCTGTGTTCTATCAATTTAGGCTGAAAGCACAAGGATCGTGCAACACTTCAAATACTCACATCTTGCATCTTGAGGGATTGGGGCCAGAGAATGATTTGTTGCACACTGTGGTATCTATTTACCTTCCTTATCTTCCCCATTTTTTCCCTATCCTTGAATTTATTTCTGTTGGTAGAGGAGATGTTACAAGCCATGGGTTCTGCTCCGTCCTTCTTAAAGGAAGAACTAACAACCCAACACGTGGGTGGATGGGTTGCAGACGGTGCAGATGCTCTGTCCTGGGCTGGAGGAAGCTAAGACAAGATGCAACTCTAACCCATTATTTCTTTGACACAGAGGAAAAGGGAGCGTGCAACTCACTGCATAAAGCTGCGAGGCAGGTTGGCGGTGGTTGGAGCCCTTTTCTGCTACATTTCAACTCTATGGTGTGGAAATCATAGGATCATAGAATGTGTTGGGTTGGAAGGGACCTTTAAAGGCCATCTAGTCCAACCCCCCTACAATAAGCAGGGACATCTTGAACTAGGCCATGTTGCTCAGAGCCCCATCAAGCCTGACCTTGAATGTCTCCAGGGATGGGGCCTCCAGCACCTCTCTGGGCAACCTGTTCCAGTGATCCACCACCCTCATATTAGAGAACTTCTTCCTAAGGTCTAACCTAAATCTACCCTTTTCTAGCTTAAAACCACCACGCCTTGTCCTGTTGCTACAGACCCTTGAGAACAGATCTCCTCCTGCCTTCTTATAGGCCCCTTCCAGGTATTAGAAGGTCGCTATAAGGTCTCCCCAGAGCCTTCTCTTCTCCAGGATGAACAGCACCAGCTCTCTCAGCCTGTCTTCACAGGAGAGAACTCCCTAGTTAATAGAAGAAAGGAACTTCTAGGGCATGAATAATTTCACCATTTGAAATGCTCACGTTAGGAAGCAAAGATTTGTGCACTTTGTGGGCTGCAAAAGGTTGTATGTGTTGCTGAGATGCAGATTTTAAAAATTAAGTGAGAGAAACAGACTCTCCTTCCAGGAGTTCCATGGCTGATTTCAAGAGGAGGAGGATGGGTTCCCTCCACATCTTCAGAGATCTGAGCAAAGTGTGACTGAGAATTTGTACACTGGATATTGTTGTGCTCTGTTGAGTGAGCTGCAGCTTGTGAGCAGGGTTCCTTCAATGAAATGTAGACGCCAAGACATTCACCTTACAAACTGAAATAATGTAACCACCACTGATGAGAAATAGGCACTTTGAAGGTGGTTCTAACACAGGTCAAATAAATTCTGTGGTCCAGGTGCTCACGTGTTCTCACCAACCACAGATGGAGCTTAAAATAACTATCTAAAGAGTAGAGATCTACAGCGAAGGTACTGAAAGTTAGATGAGATAAACCTCCCCCAATACCTCAGAGTTCTTCAAGGCTGAAAACTATCAGCCCTCAGTTCCAGACCAATGTTACTCTGTTAGACGCAGCAGAGCATTAGGAGGACATAGTTATTGTGTCACGGGTTTCCCGTTCGTCTTTGTCATCTGCTGAATCTTCAAAGGCCCTCTGGAATGCCAGCCTGAGGGCGAACTTGATTCTCCGATCCCTGTAGCTCCCCACAAGGAAGTAAATGATGGGGTTGAGGCTGCTATTGACACAGGAGAGCACAAAACCGATCTCCGGGGAGTAGAGGAATTTGTAGCCCAAGAAGTCAAAGAGGATGAGGACGCTTAGAGGCACAGCGAAAATGAGGAAGAAGAGGACGGTGAGCATGATGACTGTGAAGAGTCTGCCTGTTTGGAGGCGTTGGGAGCTGCACTTGACTCTAAGGAAGAGCGTCAGGCTGAAGATCAGCATGAGGGGCGTGCAGAAGAGGAAGTCCAAGGTTCCGATGGTGATGAGTAGGAAGTGGCAGCTCCTGGCAGAGCGGCGAAGAGTACACAGAATATACCCAAGTGTGTTCAGCAGCAGGGAGAGACTCCAGAGCAGGCCAGAGATGATGCCGGACAAGTACTTTGGGCGGTGGCTTCGGCACCAGATTGGACAAAGGACAGACAGGCACCTCTCAATGCTGATGGCGGTCAGGAGGTACAAGCCGGTCCCATACATGAAAAGATCCAGGAAGAGGAATATCCCAAACTGCACGCCCACATTGAACTGCATCAAGTACTGAACTGTCTCAATGGCGATGCAGAGGAGATACCCAAAGTCGGCTGCTGCCAGGTTCAGGATGTAGACGGTGAAATGGTTTCTCCGGATGCGGAAGCCAAGGTACCACAGGACCATGCCGTTTCCCACCATCCCACAGGCAGCGCTGATGAGGCAGAAGCTCTCCATGAACTTGAGGACAGCATATGATGGCTCTGCCTTTCCCACAGCCCCGCTCTCATTAGTCCCATGGGTCTGGCTGCTTGCAGTTGGAAGGAAGATTGATATCGTTGAATTACTCATAATGAGCGATTTCAGACCGACCTGTAAGCAAAGAGAAGAGAGGTGATAACTCCAGTGAGATGTTCCCTCATGGTGACCTGGTGGTGTTTCTGGATTTCTTTCAGGTCTTCAAGCCTGAGCTGGATTTCAGGAGGGATTGATGTGTTTGGACATGGAGCTTTTGAGGCATTGCTCAAAGCACTGTACCTAAGGCCATGCTCTACAGGACACGTAGAAGTTGGACTGTCGTGTATTTCTCCCTTTCTAAAATTAATTTCTTAAGAGTCTTTTCTGCAGTCAGTATTGGGAAAAAGCCAGCTTTAAAAAAGCAATTATAGCTGAGATGAATCATGTCTGAGAAGTACCTCTTCTCTGGATAAAAAGAGAACCAAGCATTAACAACTCCGGGATAATGTCGTTGCTTCATGTCGCTCGGGTTAGGTGGGAGAGATCTTGACAAGAGTGTGCAAAAGTTCTAAACAATCGGCACACAAGTTCAATCAGCACGAAAGCTGACCGAGGTTTGCCCTATGCATATGTCCAGAAAACGTGGTAGAGAGTACCCAAAAGAGCTGGTAGCTTTTCATGTTGACAACTGGTTTCCATTTTAATAAAGTGTAGTTTAACGTGGTTCCTTTGTCCTCAATAACTTCCTTCTCAAAGAGAAACTGTAAGAACCGCATGTGGGACAAAACGCCCGAGCCTCACAGGACATTGGAATTATGGCTCAAATAATTCTTTCAGTCCATTCCCCGAGGCAGCTGCCCCTGATACTGGGATCTGAATAAGAATCTTGGGAGGAAAAAAGGTCAAAAAATAGATTTCACACCTTTTTTTCTTTGACAAGGTCCAACACCGTGGCTCTCTTCCTCTCTCCCCACCAGCTATTGATTTTGACATGAGAGGGTAGAGAAGTGTCATGAAAGGCAGCAGGAGATAGCTAAAAATAAGAGAGGAACAAGACGAAATGGGGAGAGCTGGAAGATGTGAATCACTCAGCGTGAATAGTCTGTTCTCTCTTTGTAAAGTGCTGCCGCGCACGTGGAGAGAGACTTCCCTAAACACACCAAACGTGACCGACTGAATCATCCTGGGCTCATCTCAGCACCCCAGACACGCTGTCTTCAGCGCTGCAGGGACAGAGACAAGATGAATGCACAAGGCAGGTAATCTCCTCGGCCAGCTGATGGCCTGGAGCAGTGGGGACAAGCTTGATGGAGACTATCTTGCTGTGTTAGCCCATGGAAGTCACCTACTCCAGCAGTGCTTGGTTGGGAACCCAGCTGGGACATCCAGCTTTCACCATGAAAAATGCAACCATCTCATTTAACATCGCCCTGAATTAACAGAGGTTTATGAGCACCTCCTACGGTATTTATCCTAAGAGAGGTGTCTGCCTTTGCTGCCTGCAGATACGTTGCAAAGTGCCACCTTCAGCGAGAGGACTAGTGTGTGGACAGCTGAAGCTAGCTGAGGTGAATTCCACCCTGAACTTCACCAGGGCTTGCAGGATGTGAAGCCTTTAGGATTGGCTGAAACCAGGGTACTTCTGGCACTGCCATACTCTTATCTTAGGAAAATGGATGATACCATCCTCGGTTGTTATGGGACCCTTGAGTGCTTCTAACATTAAGACTTTAGAGATTAGAGGTCTCTAAAAAAAGCAGCAGTTTCTAATTCTGTGAACCAAGTCTGCTGTGAAGAGAAAGGAAGACCCAGTGGTTAAGTGGTTTCCTAGCCTTTAGAGTACCTAATGCAGCCCTGTCCTCTGCTACAAGCTTTGTGAATTTCCAGTTGATGGCAGGGAGGCTGGAAGTAGACGATCTTTAAGGTCCCTTCCAACCCAAACCATCCTACAAATCCACTGTGATGGAAGTGAAGGAATCCTCCTCTGACTTCTGTAGACTGTGGAAAAGAATACTGAAAAAGGTCACTCACGGTTCTCACGTATTTATTCTATGACTTTGGAAAGACGGATTTCTTGTTGTCTCCAAGGCACGTTCAAGTCTCCCAGACATGTAAGAGGTGAGTCTACTTCCTTCATGAAACTAATAAATGAAAGCTTGCATCAAACAGCTTCAGGCTGAGTCCAGGTGGTCTTTTTCTCCTTTGTGACTACAAACCCTTCCTGTGGTTTGCTTGCTGAGCACCACGTGGTTCTTTTGCCAGATGTCAGTCTGAATGACCTGGACACCACAAACACATTTCAGACCAGGGACAGAAAGTTTTGCTTTTGTACCTTCTTGGCTAATTTTAAGCGATCATCTAAGACCAAACCTGCTGGGTCTCTGAATAATGACATCTTATAGTACAGAGGTGTATTTAGAGCAATTCTGTAGCACTTGCTCATGGAAAAGCAGTCCCAGAATGAAGCTGTCCTTATTGTGAAAATGATCAAGACAATTCCTTACCTACAGCCAATTTCTAACCATCAGGAGAAGAAAATATTTGATCTCATCGAATGATAGAATCATTTTGGTTGGAAAAGACCTCTAGGATCATCAAGCCCAACCTCCATCCCACCATCTCCCTGACCAACATCTCCTTTCCTCCATTTTTTTTAACTCCTCACCATCTCTCCAAAACCGTGGTAGAAGGCATTAGACAGAGTGCAACGGCAAAGACACCACTGAGGGATTTCTCACCTTTTTGTGGGTTCCTTGGGATTTCAGCGACCGTTTTGCAGCAGCTGCCTGGTACAGATCCGCTGGCTAAAACTGTCGCCTGAATTCGCTGACATGCGGTCCAGAGAAAATCCTTGGGTCATACTGTAGCATGGGGCTACTTAGACGCTCTTTAAAAAGCCACAGTCTTTTCAACGTAACATCTGACAGCCAGCCAATCGCGCTGCTGGGGAAACCAGTTGTGTGTGGTCACTTAGATTTGAACCACTTCCCCCTTCCCTCTTGCTACAGATCCTGTCCCTGTCACGGCTCTCAGTGTCTTTTCACTGCTTCTCCCTTCGCAAAGCAAGAACCGTCTGCGCAAAATTAGACCTTGGGCCTTGCACTGATGCTTCGTTTGCCACTCACGTCCCCGAGATGCTCTGGTTTCATGGTCCTGGAAGAAGATGCCTTAATGCTGCCCAGGGTCGCATAGATTGAGAAATTGTCAGTCCTCTTCTATAACGCCTGATGATGATTTCACAACCTCCTTCAGCACAACTTCTCATTCCTCAAGGACCTATTGTCCCTCCCAGACTGGCCTTAACATACCCACCACCGCAGAGTGTCCTCTTCTGACCCACCGTGTCTCCCCACACAAGTTACCACCCTACTTAGTCCCTACTGCTTCATGCAACGTTTTGATGATCTCAAAGGTCTTTTCCAATCTAAACGATTCTAAGATTCCCAGAGGAGGGTCCACCCAACCTCCATAGCTTCACCACACCTCAGCAGCTACAATTGCACAACTTCTGCTGCCTTCAATACACAGTGCCCACTTCTGACCTCAGGAGCTCTTTCAATGCCACTTCACCCCCCACAATCACCTGCCACTTCACGCTGGCTCTCAGCGCAGCCCTTCACCACACCTCAGGCACTTCTGATTTCACAAAATTTCTCCAGCCTCGTGCCTTCCATTTCCAGTTTCACAACTTCCCCTCAAACACCGCCTGAGCCCCATCCTGCCCACCAGCAAACTCACACCTCTTCACCACCTCACGTCTCTACCAAGACAGCCCCCTGCCAGCATTCACTACCCACCCAACCCACCTCATTCACCTTCTCACCATGCGCAGCTGCTCCGTGTGCATCATCTACCGCCACCATGGTGTCCAAATCCACGTGCCAAAGTAAGTGGAGAAAATACCTTTCTCCTCTCCTGGCAGGAAGCACATCCCTATATGGAACTATTCTGCAACAGGAGATACCAGCAACTCTTGACTTGTGTTTGTGCGTTAAGTCACTTCTGCTAGCCCATTTGGCTAAGGAAACACCAGGAGATGACACTAGCCAAATCACTGTGTTAGTGGGTACAGAAACCAGCAGATCTGACCCAAGCACCTTAGCAGGCCAGATACCCCATGGTTCATCTTCAGCTTCTTCTGTCACTTGTGGTTCCTCTTCCTCTCCCAAAGATTGTAAGGCTCTTTTTACTTTCTTACCCAACATTCAGTTTCCTATAGTGACTACTGTTAACCCTTATTAACCTGGCCAGGACTGCAGGCTATGTGTGAGATGATATTTAATTTAAAGGACTCTCCTCACCCAGAGCAGTGCTTAACCTCCTCTTTAATTTGAGCATTTCCATTTTCACTGCGTGGATCACTGGCGTTCTGTCTCAGGAGATGGTTACAGTACCTCGGTTGTCATTGGGCCATTCTAAACTTCAAGAGATGTCAATAAAACAAAGTAATGGGCAATGGATGAAACTATTTATTGAGTCAGAAGTTGAGAATACACAGCAGACCTCAGAACAGCGATGAGTTTGAGTTGAACTGGTGCATGAATTGACACAAGTGTTTGCTTTATTGTGCTTCATTTCATAGATCAGCCTCTGGCTGCAGAAGTTCAGAAAGATGAGGCTCTTCTCAACAGCAAGATTGCGTAGAATCATAGGATGGTTTGGGCTGGAAGGGACCTGCCATGGGCTTGGCGTCATCTGCAAACTTGCTGAGGGTGCCCTCAATCCCACTGTCCATATCAATGGTTAAGATATTCAATAGTATTTGCCTCAGTACAGATCCTTGAGAAACCAACCTATTGTTGGTTTCTACTTCAACATTGAGCCATTGACTGTAACTCTTTGGACACAGCCTTTGTCTGTCCTAAGTAATTTTATTAAAAATCGAGGTGTCTATTTCAGACCTAAGCCCATCCTAAAATCAGGCCTGAGGTCAATCAGGGGAAATAACTCCTGGGGAGAACTATTTCATTCCATAGGACAGCTGAGAGTGACAAAGGCCCAACTCAGCTGACTTCCATCGGTGTCAAAGAGCTGACTTCCTTCCTCAGTTTCCCCGTTTGTAAAAGAATAATTTTCTTTTTTCTTACTCACGCTGTAATTTGCTGACATTCGCTAAAACATGCACATTTTTACAAGAGCCTTTACTCACTTGGTTGCCAGTGATGAAATTTCAGGCAAAATAGGACTTGAAGGGCCACCAAGAGGTAACCCAGGCCATCTTCTGCTCCTCTGTGAAAACTCAACTCAGTCATAACCACTACTGAGATATATGTTTACTTAAACTTTTCAGTCAGGACCTAATTAATTTCTCCTCCTTTGTGCCTTCCCTTCACTCCCTGCCTCTCTCCTCCAGCCACAAGAGCCCTTGAGGCAGGAGGTTTCCTTGGGGAGGGTTCTACAGTGCTACTTAGTTTTCTTTGCAGCCTTCTTCCTGCTGCTGGGTCATGAAAGCATCACAGCAGTCGGGCCACGCTCTCCAGCCAGCCCATCAGAGCAGTTCTCACATAGGCAGAATATTCCAAGATAAAAAACACAGCACAAGGCACCTCCTAAGCAAGTGGTGGAAGCTTTCCAGAAGCTCTTCTATGTTCTTTAAAGACTCTGTGCTCTAACACTTTCCTACCAGGGAAGGCAGCTGTGGGGGAGATACAATCATCCAGCTCTTAGATAAAAAATTAAATCTCCAAACACAGAGGTAAGCTTTCCAGGTTCTCGGGATCCTTTCTTTTCTTTGTTTCCTTTCTTCTTTTCTTTTCCTGATTTCCTTTCCTCTTTTGTTTCTCTTCTTCATGAACAAATGTGAAAACAGAAAAAGAACTTTTCACTAAAGTTTTCAACTCTCTGTGGCTGGAACCATGCACGGGGCTTGTAGGTTAATTTGTTATTTAGTTTTCTGCTAACAACTGAGATTTTTGGGAACAATGCCAAAATAATAGGGAGACTCTTCAATTTCTCATCCTTTCTTGAAATGTTAGCAGTCCACAGTGTATTTCTGTTATTTTGCAGTTGATTGCTTTATCTCCCAGACCTCTAGTCTGTCCCCAGAAAGATACTCTGAGAGGTAAGACAGAACTTGTGGGAATCCTGTACTGAATTAGTCATTCTAGTCATCCTCTTAGAGTCGACTGAAAGAAGTAGGCACCTCCAGCACGTAATCCATCACATCTTTAGGTAGACACCTTAGGCTGGCCAGGAATTGCCCTGCAAAGGCAGGAAAAAGAGAGCACACAACCAGCTCAGATACAGGTGCCTACATGATGTCAGTCACCAAGATGGAATGAGGCAGAGGGATATATTGTAAAATGTAATTTGGTGACAGAGACTGTACCAAGAGGGACAGCCAGCAAAGCTGTCGGTTGTGAACGGGTCAGATCTTTACAATCTAGCAAGTAACTAGCGATAGGATGAGAGGAAATGACCTCAAGTTGCTCCAGGGGAGGTTTAGGTTGGATATTAGGGGAAATTGCTTTACCGAAAGAGTGATGGAGCATTGGAACAGGCTGCCCAGGGAAGTGCTGGAGTCACCATCCCTGGAGGTGTTAAAAAAATGTGCAGATGTGGCACTTCAGGACATGGTCTAGTGGCCACGGCAGTGTTGGGTTGATGGCTGGACTTGATGATCTTAAAGATCTTTTCCAACCTTAATGATTCTATGATTCTAATCCTTTCAAAAATACACACCTTGGTTTAGCTTAGGAGCTCCCCATCCGCTGTTCTTTGGGAATAGAGTTTTCCCGGATCATTTATTTCCTTTCTGAACCACTGATTGGCTAAACGTGACACTGAGACTGGTGCAGTTCGCTCTTAGTCCTGCTCAGGATGAGATGGAGCCCAGCTGCTTCCCTTCCACTGCACAGCAGTAAGTATGAACCCATTTTGTCCTTCTGTTTTCTGTAGAAGACCACGTCAGTGTTAAGGGACAAGAGGAGGGACGGAAAGGATCGTAACTTGGTAAGACCAGGTAGAAATTGATATCACATTGATCTTTCTTTTTTTTTTCTTGGAGATAGATCAGAAAAAGGAATTGTCCATGTAAATTTTACCCTCTTCTTGAATAACTTTTACCTCCTGTTAGTACAGCCTGAAGCCCAAGAAAAGTCCCTGACTTTCCCAACTTCCTCTCTAGGCTTTACTTTGTGGCTTTGAGAGCAATTTTGGTTTTTCTCCATTGCAGCATGTGGATGCTTGAGCAGTTTTTTTTGCCTGCACAAGAGTTTCCAACTTTGCTGCAACTTTGAATAGGTGTTGGATAATCTGAATTAACAGAATGGT
This sequence comes from Eurystomus gularis, assembly GCA_013400335.1. Taxonomy (NCBI): domain Eukaryota; kingdom Metazoa; phylum Chordata; class Aves; order Coraciiformes; family Coraciidae; genus Eurystomus; species Eurystomus gularis. The sequence goes on along the minus strand of VZZY01003351.1, from coordinate 24,767 downwards.
TCCACAGATGTGCTCAGATCGCCGGTGCAAGCAGGGAGAGCAGCTTGTGTTCCCACTGGGCAGGACTTGGGATGGAAATTTTGAGCAGCAGTTGACTGGGAATGTTTTGATACCAGGATGAAGCTGATAATTTGCTTCTAAGAGGTGCCTGGTTTTGGTTAAAATCTAAACCAGAGTTCAATCCAGTGGTCTCCAGGCCTCTTTGACCAAAGGAACACTGACATCTGGGATGCATGATGGCAAGCTGGTCATATTAAGGAGTAAGTGTTTTTAAAGATCTGGATTATTTATGTATAGTGACATGTACTGCTCTGGGGGCTGGAACAGGCCAAACCAAAGAAGCCCCACTGACACTGGAACATGACCGTGTCTGGAGGTAGAAATTGTAGAGGTGTAGAAGTGCCTGGAGATAAAGAGTTCAACTACAGCGCACACACACACAAATATATGGGGATGGCATCATGGAAAGCTCTGAGCTACTTTCAGGGGACAACAAGGATGATTCTCTGAAGTTAACTCTACCCTGGTGATGTTCATTTATTGAGGCTCCTCTTAGTCAATGGAAAAAGAAAAGGTTCTGTAAAGGACCCTAGTGCAGATGTTCTGCCTATGGAGAGACTTTGACCACCAGCTACAACTGGCTTCACTAAAGAGAAATTAACCCTTGCAAACGTCCCCCAGAGCGTATCACAAATCAGCATAAAGTAAAACTCATACGATGCTGGGACAGAAGATCTGAAAAAAATCCTTTAATTCTTCCTTCATCTCAAAGGAACATTGCAGAGATTGAGAGCAAGCTAAATCCTAGACCAAGTCATCTGTGAAGTTGTTTGTTGTTGTCACCATGGTAGATAATTTGCCCCAAACTCATCGTTCAGCCCATGAAGCTGCAAATTTATGTTTCAAAATGTATATACACAAGAGATGATTTTTTTTTCCTCTGTGGGTGCTTTCATTTCCCCTCTAGACAACAATTCAAAGATCATTTTTACTCATAAAATAAATCAGCATTCCAAGGAATACTTCCAGGTGTTCTTGTTCTCATGGACTTGGTCTACACTGAGGGTAAACACACTTCTAAGTATTGGTAGCTCCTGCAGACCTTGAGGTGAACACTCTGGTCTTGTCCTTGGTACACCAGCCACAGGTATAGTCCTTCACAATCCTGGAGGACCAGGGTAGAGGAAAATGCCACAGAGTGGACCTGTCTTGGTGTGGTAACAGCCACAGCTGAAGTCTCATGCAAGGAGAATTAAATATGTAGGGGGTTAAGAAAAAGAAAAAAACCCCAACAAACCCCCATGGCAGGGGCGTTGGAACTAGATGATCTTTAAGGTCCCTTCCAACCCAATCCGTTCCATGAGTCTAAAAAAAAAAATCCCTTCATGAACTTAATACTAATCCTATATATTTCTTATACTTATGTTCCCATATATATCCAGTAAAGAATTAATTTTTAATAATGAAAAGACCTGATGAATCACTTGTCTTTATTTTCCCCTGTGCCCAGGCTGTACACTGTGTATCACGGTCCCACCGATGAACATGGAGAACTCAAGCAGCGTGAAGGAATTCATTCTTCTGGGCTTCTCAGGGAATCAAGGGCAGCAGAAAATATGTTTTGTGACATTTCTGTTCTTCTACATGATTATCTTGGCAGGAAATCTGCTCATTGTTATCACTGTAATTAGCAGTCAATGTCTGAACTCTCCCATGTATTTCTTCCTCTGCTACCTGTCCTTTGTAGATATCTGCTACTCTTCCGTCACAGCTCCCAAAATGATTGCTGACTTCCTTGTGGAAAATAAAACCATCTCCTTTGTGGGTTGCATAGCACAGCTGTTTGGGGTACATTTCTTTGGCTGCACAGAGATCTTCATCCTCACAGTGATGGCCTACGATCGCTACGTTGCCATCTGCAGACCTCTCCACTACACCACCCTCATGACCAGAAGTGTGTGTGGCCGGATGGTGATCAGCTCATGGGTAGGAGGCTTCGTGCACTCCATAGCTCAGACTGTCCTAACTGCTCAGCTCCCCTTCTGTGGCCCTAACAAAATTGACCACTACTTCTGTGATGTCCATCCCCTACTACAGTTGGCCTGTTCTGACACCTATGCTGTGGGCATCATCGTCCTTGCCAACAGTGGAATAACTTTGAGCTGTTTCTTCATCCTGGTCCTGTCCTATGTGGTCATTCTGGGTTCCTTGAAGAGTCAAACATCTAAAGGGTGGCGCAAGGCCGTCTCCACCTGCGGGTCCCACATCACTGCGGTGATCCTGTTCTTTGGGCCATGCATGTTCATCTACATCCGTCCTTCCAGCAATCTGTCTGAGGACAAGAGCGTGGCAGTGTTTTACACCATCATCACACCCATGCTGAACCCGCTCATCTACACCCTAAGAAATGAGGAGGTGAAGAATGCCATGAGAAAGCTGTGGAGCAGAAAAGTGGGAAGTGAAAACAGAAAGGTGTAGAAACTGCGGTGACATTTCCAAAGGATTGGAGAAAATCAAGCATCTTTCACTACAGTTCCTTCTGTGAAAATTCCCCTTCAATAAAAGTTTGTCGTCAGCTCCTGCTGTAATTAGGAAGACACTGAAAGTTCATCTCTTGATTTGAAAGATGTTACGAGCTCTGTGACAAGCAGGAATTCACTGACAGGGCTGGGAAGCCGTGGAACAGGCTGCCCAAGGAAGTGGTGGAGTCCCCATCCCTGAAGGGATTGAAAAGCCATGGAGATGTGGTGCTGAGGGACACAGCTTACTGGTGAGCTTGGCAGTGTCAGGTTAATGGTTGGATTCAATGATCTTAAAGGTCTTTTCCAACCAAAACAATTCTGTGATTCTATCATCGATTCCATTCCCTTTCTGGCCTCCTGTCAACTAGTGCTGGCCCAGGACTAGGGCTCTTGAGCACTGTCTGAAACAGCAGCATCTAAATAAGTACTATGAAAACCACTGAAAATGTTGCCTGAGAAGAGCATCCCATTACTCAGGTATAAACTTTCAGATGAACTCCATCTGCTCTGTAATCCATTCAGCTAGGAAAGAGAGGACTGTGGTCACCTGCTGCTGGACACACAGACCTCTTTCTGCTTGCAGCAAATGCTTTTCTGTGAGACCCACATGGTGGTATCTCGAATCCATGGCTTAGCAATTAAAAACCTGACGTTAGACTCTAGTTGGGTTACTTGCTGATGCAAGTAGCAGGAGGAGAAGCTTCTCCCCTTCCCCTGCTAGTGAAAGAAATCCTTCCTGCAGTGTTCAAAAGCAGGTTGGATGGAGCAACTTGATCTAGTGAAAGGTGTCCCTGCCCACGGCAGCAGGGTTTGTACTAGATGATCTTCAAAGGTTCCTTCCAACCCAAACTGTTCATAATTCTATCTACTTCATTTATCGCAGATGCCACCCTTCCAACCACCCCCTTTACCTTTCAGCTCTACCTCAGGGGTTTCATTTTAATGCCCAGGCTGACACAGGATCATGGAGCTAATGGAAGACCTCTTGCTGACTGTAAAAAAACAAAGGAGACACCAAAGAAGACACGTGAAAGCACAGCTTCATGTATTGATGGAACAGAAAAGGAATTGTTTAGGAACTGTTCCTGCATGCAAGACAGCTCCTACCCCAGCAGAGCACACTTAAACACCCACACATGGGACAAAGCGTGGTTTTCGTGGAACCACCTGGAACACCTACTATTGCAGGAGGGAAGAGAAGAAACCTGAGGATGAAAAACCAAACCAGCGCAGTGCCTGTCAAAGCTGTCACAGGGTGACAAGTCACAGCAGCTCGAGGTGTCCACCTGAGGAGACTCAACAAGACAAAAGACTCCAGTCCTACGTTGCCAGCAGAAAACCACCGAAGCAGCTGAGTGAGGAAGGAAAAGACCTGCTTGGTGGCATCCAAAAGTAAATAAAGCACTTTGTGTCTTCATTTATGTTCCCTATAAACACCAACACCTGTTACACCTTAGCTTAGGTAGGATTCAAGGCTACAAGGTCCTCCCAGCCCAAGCTACGGCTTATATCTTTATAGATATACACAAAATTACGTATAGACACATATATATATTAAAAAAATATATTTTTTTTTCATGTTTTGAGGATAAATACCAGTTTTTTTTTCTCTGGAGGTCTCACTTTGGGGTGCTGCTGGGCAAATAGCTTATGGAAGGTGTCACTGCAAACAACAACAGGCTCCTTTACGCTGCAGTAAGAATTGTTAGAAGAATTTAATATTTGGGCTAAAGAGTTTCTTCTGTGCTTTGCATTCTCAGTAAAAATACCTGGGGAACAGCGAGGACTAACCACTTCCTAAATTTTTGAGGCAATTTCCTGTTTTACTTCTTGTTTCGTGTTTGTATTGCAGATGTCTAAGGGATAACAGTCTACAGCACAGTTGTGGTCTTTTTTTTTGTGCTGCCAACTGATTAGAAAGAAGAACACATATGAGAAATATTAGCTTAGGACAGGAAGCAGAATTTATATCAATGTCCTGTACAAGAGAGTTCTTCACTTCTGGAATTTCTGATTGCAAAGGTGAGGTGAAGATACATCTTGCAAACGGCCGGGTGTGATGTTTATTTGAAGCAGGAGTAATTCCAGAAGGACTACATGTCCAATAGTAAATAAAATCTGTTTATCTGGACGGCATTAAAAAGCCAGGCAGCAAACAAAACATTTGCAACGTCTAGATGACCACACTCCAACATCACCCTCCAGAGGCTACCCTAACAGCTATTCAAGAGTCAATATTTAGCTGCTTGTCCACTGATGATTTCTGGTAAAGCTTTGCACGCCTCTGGGATCTCATTACTCCTTGTCTCTTGCGGTTCTGTTGTGTGATTTGCTTTAAATATTCCTGCCACCATTTCACAATCCTGTGAGAGACAATTGTTCTGGTAGATGCTCTTGGAAGTTGTTTTTTTGCAGAATGAGGAATGCAGATGGAGAGGCAGGCTGCTCCTTTCAGCCACTGCAAGTTCCAGGACTGGCAGAGCTATGAAGAGCTTCCACAACATCTAAGCAGCAACTTGAGGCTGAAACGTTCTGCTGAAACCACCCAAAGCAGTCAGAGATCACCAGAGGAGCAACAGCATCATCAGAGGAGCTCTTGGAGACCAGCAAACATGAACTGTGTACGTTTTCTGACATTGTTTCTTTGTTCAAGCATGACTGAAATCCTGCCTTTGAAAACGGGCATTTCTGGCGAGTGACTTTTGTGAGGCCCATTTTGTGAATGAGAAAAAACTCAATTACAGATTTTGCAGCCTTTAATTGGGGTCTTCTTTGTTTTTCCCGCTTACTTGCCCTTTCCAGAAAGCTCTGTCCAAAGGATGTCGTCAGTGTCACAGAGGACTCGAGAGCTGATGATAGCACTGCCTATGTGTTCGGTCTTACATCGTCCAAGCTGGACATGCCAGGCAGCAACGATCACCACACACACACTTTGGTCTTCTCCACGGTACTTTCCCTCCACTCATGGAGATGGAGAACTAAAGGTCTTCCCTCTGCTGCCCAAGCTGGGACGTAGCCAGGAGGTGAGGCCAGGAGCTCAGGAGAAAGAATGAGTGTCCTGCGGTTGTCAAATAGAATTCCGACCCCGAAGGGCTTGCTGGTGTCACAGACAAGTTTATTACACCTTTGCCACCTCTGTCTTCACGTATGAATGGAACACTAGTGACGCTGGTGTATGGGAATGCCACAAAGGTGAATTCATGGGTGTTTGTGAGTAAAGGAAGGTCACCAGCGGTACTTTCATTACCCCAGTGCCACTACAGGTGTATCCACGAGGTGCTCCACACCAAGCCTAGGACCTGGGTGAGGTGTAGAACCCCCGGCTAATGCAGCGTTAATGCAAATTAGCTCTAGATTAATTCATTCATGTACTATAAGAAAGGTGATCCAAGAAAACACTGGCCAGCTCTTTCTGTGACTGAATTTACTCAGGTCTATCGCAGTCAGGGATCATCACAGATAACAAGGAGTAGTTCTGTTGCAATCCTTCAGAGGACTGAAAAGGAAAGTACAACCACTGCTTGTGCAAGGGCCTTCCTCAGGCCACGATCAAAGTGCTGAGGTGTGAATCACAGCCACGCTGTAGCTGGTCAACTTTTATTGCCAAGTCAACATTATAGGGTAAAAGTGGGTCATGGTAATAATGGTCTTTTTTAAAAGAGGCAGAGGTGAGATTCTTGAAGGTATTATTTCTACCACCCTCCTCAAATAAATAATCAGAGCTTGTCATTACACACATCCATAGTACATTCTGACGTGGGCACCATTCCTTGAGGGAAGCGTTGGCTTTAAATGGAAGCTGTCCCAAAAAGATGGCGAAAGAAATATGCTTAATATTTCTTACACCAGTGGTCAGTACGTGTGTGTATGGATGATGTCTCATGCCTAAAGCCATAGCTGGTGTCTCCTTTCTGTGCTTCAGGTCCTGTCTACACGGTGCCTATGGAGAACAAAAACAACGTGAGCGAGTTCATCCTCCATGGACTGACACAAGAAGAGACAGTAGCGAAAGTGTGCTTCTCGTTATTCTTACTCTTCTATGTCACTGTCATTCTTGGAAACCTGCTTATCCTCTTTACTATAAAGACAAGTGAACAACTGAACTCTCCCATGTACTTCTTCCTGAGCTACTTGTCTTTTGTAGACATCGGTTACTCTACTGTCACAGCTCCCAAACTCATTTATGATCTTCTCGTTGAGAAGAAGACCATCTCCTTTGTGGGCTGCATAGCTCAACTGTTTGCTGGCCACTTCTTTGGGTGCACTGAGATCTTCCTTCTCACAGTGATGGCCTATGATCGTTGCATTGCTATATGCAAGCCGCTTCACTACACAAGTATTGTCAACAAGCACGTCTGTGGGTGGCTGGTGGCGGCTTCTTGGGGGGGAGGCTTCGTACACTCCATGGTGCAGACCCTGCTGGTCGTTCGGCTACCGTTTTGTGGGCCCAATGAGATTGACCACTATTTCTGTGATGTTCACCCCCTACTGAAGCTGGCCTGCGCTGACACCTACATCATCGGTGTCAGTGTGGCTGCCAATAGTGGTGTGATTTCCCTGAGCTGCTTTGTTGTTCTTGTTGTGTCCTATGCAGTTATCTTGGTTTCTTTGAGGACACGCTCTTCTGAAGGGCGTCTCAAAGCACTTTATACATGTACTTCCCACATCACTGTTGTAGTTCTGTTCTTTGGGCCGTGCATTTTCATCTATATGCGTCCTTCCACCACTTTCTCAGTAGACAAGATGGTCTCTGTATTCTACACCATCATCACGCCTATGCTCAATCCCTTGATCTACACCCTCCGAAATGAAGAGGTGAAAAACGCCATGAAAAAGTTGTGGAACAGAAAAGTGAGGAGGAGTGAGAAGTGAAACACAGTGCACGTTTGTAAGATGATGTGAGCTTAAGAAACCCTGAGGAGGGCAAGAGAAGCGTTCAGGAGAGACTTTCCTGTTCTGTGGCTCTGTTCAGAAGAGGGCTGACACTCACCTCAAGGTTTTATGTAATTCACCTTCTTTAGAAACTGCCACTCAAGAGGATATGAGGTTACTGTCAGCTCCCAAACCTGAGCATTGGAGCTGGTGTTGTGGCATTGACCTTCAGGGACCTCACAACTGTATCTTAGGTATTTGTCTAGGCTTCTCCCAGCATTACGAGAAACAACCAATTATTTGAAGAGGTTGTTCTTTCCTTCTAGCTTCTAAAAGCTTTGGGGAGTAGCATCTCCTCACATTCCTGCAGTGATGGTGGCACCAAGCTTCCAGGGCTACACAAACCTTCCAGTACAGCAGCACTGGCAGCTTTTAGCTCACGTATTTTGATGTTCTGAGGTGTCTACAACTGAGCAAGCCACTGAGGAAAGTCAGCAGCCTTTGGGCAGATGGGACTCACTTCATGGTAAAACAGGACCATGAGAGAAGTAGGAGGTTGTATCATGTCTCTGCATGACAGGAGAGATGGCAGATTCTACTCAAACACCAAGCTGTGAATATGAAAAACATTTTCCAGGCAGAGCATCCTAATAGCTAAGTGTGACCTTTCAGTCAGACAACCTGCAGCTACTCTGGGGCCCATTGAGCTGGGAAAAGGTGGCCAATGCTGTTTGCAAAGTAGACTGTTGCCTGCTGCTGGAAGCAACCAAACCACTGCTGTTGCCTTTCTGCTTGCGGGAAAAGCCTTGTTATGAACAAGGCATTGTCACCGGCTGAATCCATGAGCTGGCTATTAAAAAGCTGGTCCTAGATGCAAGTTTGGTCATTTGCTGCTGCTGATAACAGGAAGGGAACCTTGTCTCCATCCCCTGCCAGTACAATTTCCAGCAATAAGAAGTACAGCTCAATGTCAGTACCATGATCCAAAAGCCCAGGTCCAAAAAACCCAACTGTAAACCTAAAATTATGGCTATTTTTGCTTGGATGATTTTCATTTAAAGGAGGCTTGATGTGTAACACCTTCCCGAGACCTTCAATTTGTCATAGGTGACCTTTGTAATCTATCAGGGCAGCAGGTTAAAGACCATAGACACTGATCCACAGTCCAGTGGAATTCCCAGGGTAGTTTTCATAGCTTTGTACAGACACTGGATGAAATGTCATGGTTTGGCAGGTTCTCTGGAGCTCCTACACTAGTTATCTAAGGGATAGTTATCTAAGGGAGAAGTATCTCGGTGGAAATGCGAGAATTAAATATTTCTCCATGTGGAAATACAACCAAGTTCCTTGTTGAACTCAGAAAACATTCCTCCTCTTCCTAATAAGAAGGCCATTGTTTGGATGACATTTTCCTCAGCCATTTCCAGTATACGGAAGCGTAGAAATGCTCCTAGAATCGCACGAGTCTGGGCAATGCTCTTCTGCTGCAGATTGATTGACCGTGGTTAAGACATGAATTTTCTAAAAACCAATATTTTGGGAAGGGAATCAGAGGAATGGGATGTCCTTAAAATAGTTGACAGCTTAGTCATTTGCCTCAAGGTAATTGGTGACATGTGGAGAAGAAACATGGCAAAAAGTCCGTGTTACTTTGCGACGGTAGTAAAATTAGAAATTAAAACATCACTACTCAGACAAAGAAATTTTGTAATTTCTCTGTATTTCCAGACAGAACAGGAAGATAAAGAGGTAGCAATGACTGGCTGAAGAGGAAGGGTTTATCTTTCCTGCTGTTAGGGTGTAAAATCAAGTCCGTAGCCACCAAGATTTCCACTCTAGATTTCCAGGTTCTTCCTCACTGGAAGAATCTGCTCCTTTCACCTCCTGAAGATGTAGCAGAAATGGCCATGAAATTCAGTAACCACATTTATTTCTTCTTTTTTCTAGATTTCATGCTTTCAGAGACTAGTTTCCAGTCTTTAAAGTTCGTGCCATGTATTTGATTTACCTTGGCCAGCTGTTGGACACCCACCCAGCCCCTCACTCACTCTCCTCAGCAGGACATGGGGAGAAAATGAGATTTAAAAAGCTCGTGGGCTGAGATAAAGTCAGGAGGAATCTCTTATCAATTAACCGAACGATCAGTTTGAGCTGATTTGAACTTGAGCCGTAGTTCTCAATGGCATGTCACCACTGATACCTTTGGTCTGCCCAGACCTTCATTTGTCTTGGCAAATGAACATTCACATTAGTTTATCTTTAGATCTCATCTGATGAGGCATCGATCCCGAGCTACTGCAGTTTCCCACCGACGTGACCTGTCCTAGCTCTGCAGCTTCTCTAATCTCAGGCAACGTGGAGATGTGGTGCTGAGGGCCATGGTTTAGTGGTGCCCTGGCAGCCCAGGGTTAATGGTTGGGCTTGATGATCTTAAAGGTCTCTTCCAACCCAAATGACACTATGATTCTATCTCCTGGTGCCTGACACTGTCCCAGTGCAGGGACTGGTAGCACAACCCCACATTCATGTTTTTATTACTAAAGACTTGTTTTTTTCATACAAGCTTCTGAGTGCTCAGAAGCACGTGGCGTCTTATCCTCTCTTTATCAGCCTCGAGGGCTCCACGCACAGAAGGTGATGGAGCACTTTGTTGTGCTGTTGCACGCCAAGGGACCCAGCCACCAGAAGTGTTTAATAAGGCCCTTGGGTAGCTGCTTGAAGTTTGGTAATGACACAGTTCTCACAGGTGCAACTCCACTAGCGGAAAACTACCTTTTGCCTGCGTTTAGCACCCAGTATGTTACACGAGTACTTATAGGTTTTGCTGGGATGGGATGACTTCGGAGAGAAGGAAGATGTGGGAAACAGAGGTCAGTTCAGGAAGCCTTGGAGGTGTTGCCTCATTGGATCTTTCTGTCTAAGCAATAGGTGGAAACTGGGACATTGATACCAACAGAGCAAAATTTGCCTGTAACCTCTCGGGAAAAGAAAAATCCCTTGAAAACCTCCTGAAACAAATTTCCACGCCACAAGAAACTTAAACAAGAGCAAGGATATGGCAATTGCAAGCAGGAGGAAGAAGAGTGGAACAATGGCCTGGCCCGTCAGGTGAATAACTCGAAGCAGATTTGGAGTGAATGACTTAAAATGTTTTCAGACAACAAACGCTGTGGAGTTCAGGCTTGACAGTTCATGTTGTATCAACACTTAGGAGCTGGGTACAGTAGTAATCAATTCTCCCTCTCCTTTGCTTAACGTTCTTCGCATCTGCTGTGGCATATTAAAGCACATGTGTGTGGTTGTGTTTGTTTATGTGAAAGGCGGAGAGAAATGCTTGGTAATCTGTCAAAAAATTAAAATACTACTGTGACGTTTAGGTCATTTGGATCCTTCAAAGCAGCTTCAGTCCATGTTGACTGCATGGTGGACATCTAGCATGGGGCAGCTGCCTGCTCTCCACTTACACTGAAGGACAGATGTGCTACGTTCTCTGGTGTAAGTCATCTCACGGCAGCATCGTGACCTAAACAAAGGAAAATGAGTCATGTCTTTAAGCTGTTTATTCCCCTCCACTGACTCTACAGGGTGCCAGAGCTGTCATGTCCAGCTTGTGATGCCTGTCCTGCTGGTCTCTGCCTAGTACAACACCAGGGATCACTGTAGATGGTTCACCCTTTTGGCAGCTGTGCCAGCTCTGGAAGACCACCGAGCCCTTGGGAAAGGCAGAGAGGAGAAACTGGGATCGGTTCAGAACTAGTGCTGTGATTTGCAGACGTATTCCAGGCTGTGCATGAAGCAAACCTCTTTGATGGGAAAGAAAACCAGACTTTGAGAGCTACCAGAAAGTGGTGGAGAATAGAGCAGAGGAAAGTGCTCAGGTGTTAGCAAAAGACAAGGGACATATATGAAACCAGACACTGGTTTTTTAGTAGTCATCTCCTGCTTGATGACTTATAAAATCCACGATTTTACATGCAGTTGAGGAATTTCCTGGTGTGATTGTAAATTAAAATGAGCATTCCTCTGCTGGTCACACTTTAACCTCCACAAGCCAGGGAGTGTATTTGTCCACTGAAGAACTTCAGAAATTACTTGGAGTATCACAGAAATGAAGAGATTGTGCAGAGTTTTGCAGCTTCTGCCATGACAGAAAACACAAGTTCTTCAGGAGTGCGTGTTCTGTTAACAGCAGGTCTAAGAGAGAACTCAAACTACTGAGCATCTGCAAGCTCAATGGAGAGGAATACCAGTGAAGAACCTCCCAAGCATGGTTTCTGTGCATGCTTTTCTAGCTTCAGAGTGGACAAGCTAACTGGAGAGCCCTTTTGCTAGTTTAGAGGAATGCAATGAGGGGTAGACCATGGAACAGCTCATGGTCGAGCTCTATAACGTCAACAAGATGCTTGAGCATGGCAGGCGTTCCCTTCCATCGTGCACTTCAATCTCCCAGCAGGGAACAGGACAGTGTAGCGTTTTTCCAGCATTCATAGCTCTTGTCCCGTGAGAGTAGAATGACAGAATGGGAGCGCATGCTTTGTCACATCAGCTACAGAGCAGAAAAGCAGTGGTCAGAGTGAGTTCTGGGGTGAAGGTCACTGTGGAGGGGCCAGAAACCTGGAAAGGGAGTGGGAAAGCAGGAGAACAGAGGTGGACAGTGCTCCTTGCAAACACTGCTCACCATAATTTGAAGAAGAGAAGGCTCAGGGGAGACCTTCTTGCAGCCTTGCAGGACTTCAAGGGGGCCTGTCAGAAAGATGGGGAGAGACTTTTGAGTAGGGCCTGTGGGGACAGGACAAGGAGTGATGGTTTGAAACTAAAAGAGGGAGATTTAGACGAGAGAGAAGATATTTATGACGCTGAGGGTGGTGAGCCCCTGGCCCGGGCTGCCCAGAGAGGTGGTCGCTGTCCCATCCCTGGCACCATTTCAGGTGAGGTTGGCCGGGGCTCTGAGCAACCTGCTCTAGTTGCAGATGTCCCTGCTCCCTGCAGGGGGTTGGACTAGATGACCTTTAAGGTCCCTTCCCACCCAAACCACTCTGGGAATCTATAATCCTATAATTTATGATGTGACACTGTGCTTTCTGTAGCAGGCAGAACAGCAGTAAATGCCTCCTGCTGTCATCATCCATGAACCCTGGAGCTGTAGCACATCCCCTTCTCTTCCTGGTCAGCCCATGACTTCACCCCCAGACCTGTGCTATGGGAGCCTGAGCTGAAGCGATGGCACCGGGAAACTTCTCCCGGGTGACCGAATTCATCCTCCTGGGACTTTCCGATAAAAGGGAGCTACAAATCCTCTTCTTCACCTTCTTCTTCCTGGCCTATGTCATGGTTCTGCTGGGGAACTTTCTCATCATTGTGACAGTCAGGACTGACCCCAAGCTGTCCTCACCCATGTACTTTTTCCTCTGCAATTTGTCCTTCATAGATATCTGCAGTGGCTCTGTCGTCTCTCCCAGGATGCTGGTGGACCTGCTCTCCCAGAGGAAAACCATTGCCTTTGAAGACTGTATAGCCCAGATGTTTTTTCTGCACTTTGCTGGGGCATCAGAGATGTTTCTCCTGACTGTGATGGCATATGACCGCTACACTGCCATCTGCAAGCCCCTGCACTACACAACCATCATGAGATGGCAGGTATGCTGGGCCCTGGTGTTGGCCTGCTGGGCAGGAGGCTTCCTCCACTCCATCGCCCATACGCTGTTAACAGTCCAGCTCCCCTTCTGTGGCCCTAACACAATCAACAGCTACTTCTGTGACGTGCCTCTTGTCATTCAGCTTGCCTGTACAGACCTCTACGGCACCGAGTGGCTCATGGCTTCATACAGCGGCTTAATATCCTTGGTTTGCTTCCTGGTGCTGGTCACATCTTATATGTTCATCCTGGTCACAATCAGGGCCCACTTCACTGAGGGGTACCGGAAGGCAATCTCCACCTGTGCCTCACATATGATGGTTGTCTCCATCTTCCTTGTACCCTGCATCTTCATCTATCTCCATCCCTTTCCTACCTTCCCCTCCAACAAGCACATCTGTATGATCTACACTGTCTTCTCCCCAATGGTGAACCCCCTCATCTATACCCTGAGGAATAAGGAGGTGAAGGCGTCCATGTGGAAATTGTGGAAGCGCTGCAGAGTCTTCTGAGGCAAGCTGGGTTGGTTTGCAGCAAACCTGGAGTTACTTTCCTATGGACTAATGGCAGACTGGGGCAGGGGAACAGGGTTGGAATCCAACACGTAGGGCAAGATCTGAAATCCAAAGGATGTTTAATTCCAGTTCAGGAATTTAGCTAACCTTGATTTCTTCAGGGCCACAGATCTCATTGGTATTCTTATCTGTCTTGTGGGCTTTAGGTGCCTCTAGTCCACCTATGGGTTTTTCACTGCCGCAGGACAGAGGAGACATTTTTAAGGTTTTTACTATTCACCAGGCTTTGCAATTCTGATTGTGGTTTCTGACGACAATTAGAACATCCTTCTCTGCACCCTCAAAGAGAAGGCAGGAGGACTAAACCCTTGAACGCAGAGTGACAATGCTACGCAGGAGCTGGAAACATCGAGCAGCCTCTGAACATTCCTTGGAAAGAGTAAACTACCACTACGCAACAGAACTTGCATTAACACTGTTACTGTTTGTGAAGAAACATGAATAAATTTTTAAGGTATGGAAAATCCCTTTCCCTGAGCTACAAATCAGAAAGGTCTGAACAACTGTGGTCTTTGCCAGTGTCTTTTTTTCTCCTCTTGTCCTGTCTCTGCTTGTCTTTGTTTGCTTCCATAATGTTCCTCTGTTTCTGACAAAAATGGCCAGACTCTTAATTTCCCTGCCATGGCAAGTGATGAAAACCTGCTCAAAAACAATTCAGAGCCCTTCTTCAGATATTACCGTTAAGACAAAAATCTGCTTAGAAAGGAGTTCTGGAGCCTGAGTGACTCCTCTTCCTATATTGTTGGTGAAAGAAAATAATTTTCTCTACTTTAGCTCCAAAACTATCAAGTATGTGGGAAAAAAGACTGTTCTCCACAGCAATTGGCTTTAGGCCTCTTAGTTTTTAGACTGCTTCTTGTTTTTGGACTACTTCTTAGAGGCATTTTCTGAATTATCTGAAATAACAGAGACAAAGTTAGTTTATATTTTAAATTGGGCTTAAATTGAGCAGAGCATCACTTCAGGACAATGTGGAACTAGAGTCTTACAATCTAGAAATCCCAGAATAATCTTACTCCAGTTTTGGTAACTCCCAGCACGGTACAAATAAAAAGCAGCTCCAAAAGGGCTTGCATTGGGTTAACAATGAAGTTTTTGGTGTACACATAGACATCGGGAGACCAAAGGTCTGTAGGGAAATCCGGGGAGTAACCCAGTCCTTACGAGAGGGGCTTACGAGCTCTTACACAGCAGCTTCTGCTTGGGTCATACCAGAACATTCACCAAGGTTATTTCCCAATTCGGAAAAGAAGCGGCACTGCCCGTGTTGAAATCCGCTGTTCTGGCAGAAGAGAACAGCAGCTGTGACAGAATGGCCGGTCCTCTGTTGCAAAGGACAAACTGGAAATGAGAAACAAGTCTTTCACCACTGGTTTCTAAGCCCTGAGGAACACAAGTGCCATGGTAAGCAGCGTAACTGCTGAATTCCCTCCCACAAGAAGCAAGAATTAGTTGGGTTTGGTTGGGGTTTTTTCACCTCAGTGTGTATCACATGTCAAAGACCTCAGCCCAGCTGGGTAGAACGGCTCTACCTGACACAATATTCCACAGAATCACAGAATAGCAGGGGTTGGAAGGGACCTCTGAAGATCCTCTTGTCCAACCCCCTGCTCCAGCAGCTCACCCAGAGCAGGTGCCCAGGATCGTGTCCAGGCACCTTTGGAATCTCTCCATAGAAGGAGACTCCACAAGCTCTCTGGGCAGCCTGGGCCAGGCTCCGACACCCTCACAACAAAGAACTTGCTCCTCCTGCTCAGCTGGAACCTCCTGGGTTCCAGTTGGTGCCCGTTGCCCCTTGTCCTGTTGCTGGGCACCACTGATAAGAGTCTGGCCCCATCCTCTTGACACCCACCCTGTAAGTACTTATAAGCATTGACAAGATCCCCCCTCAGTCTTCTCTTCTCTAGGCTAAAAAGCCCTAAGTTCCTCAGCCTTTCTTCATAAGAGAGACATTCTAGTCCCCTAATCATCTTTGTAGCCCTGTTTCAGGATACATGAGAGAATAATGAGAAGAAGATACCTGAGTTTGCACTCAGTTACCCAGATCACCCAATGTGAAGGACAAGGTGGGAGCTTTTGCTTTCTACAGTTTAGCTGCCTGTGGAGTAAGGTGTGTGATACCAGAAGCAACCAGCTTCACCCATGTTGCTCGTCTGATCTTTTCAGTTAACAAAGAAGATCTGTGGATCCTCAAACATGAGCATCTCTATTCTGAGAGCAGACAAACAGTGCCTGAGAAGAGCTCTTTTTCTGACCACGAAGGAAGCTTAAACTTCTGAGCCATGAGTCCATCAGATGGACTCACTTCTGGTGCAGATCATAGAACGGTTTGGGTTGGAAGGGACCTTAAAGATCATCTAGTTCCAACCCCCCTGCCATAAAAGGCTGGAATAGAAGCTTTTCCAGTTATGGATGTGTATGGAACCGATAATACTAAAAAGAAATGTTGGAAACCTGAAACTTTCTAAACATTCACTTGTGTGAATTAACTTCCAAAGAAATTAATCCCGTACAGGAATTTTCCCTCTCTCTGACTTGCTATGACTGTGCTTTGCCACCAGATGGTAGAGGCACACACACCAAGTGTCTCTAAATGCATCCAGGGATAGAGATGTAAGGGATAATTTAAAGACAGTGGAGATTTTGTTTATAGGAATTTCTTTAGGCATTTAAGGAGGCGATTTTTAAAAATATTTCAAAAAATAGTCATAATTCTCTCACACAGAGAACAGAGAACAGAGAGTGACAACTCTGAGGACTACAACAACGTCCCTTTGCAGATTGTCCAGACTTCCAGCCTTGTCCCTCAGAAGCACACAGATACCAGTCCAGCATAGATATGTGGGGGAGATGAGATGGAGAAGAAACTTCTGCCATGATCCCAACCCTGTTTTCTGAGCAGGTGAATTGCTGCGAGGAAGTGGGAGGCTTTCCACTTGCTCTCTGGAAGAATTCTGTCTTAAATTAGTCCTCACTCCTACACCAGTAGAAAGAGGAAGATCAGAAGCATTGATGAGTCATTGATCCTCCTGGTCCAAAGATTTCCAAATCTCTCCCATCTTTGTGCAAAGGTTTCTTTTTAATGGTGAATTCCTACTTGTGTGATCTTCTTTTGTATTAGAGAAATGTTGAAATATTAAAATGTCCTCTGGCTCAAGTAGGATAAATTTCCCCAGAGAGAAATGAAAAAGT
The DNA here is from genome assembly GCA_013400335.1 of Eurystomus gularis. Taxonomy (NCBI): domain Eukaryota; kingdom Metazoa; phylum Chordata; class Aves; order Coraciiformes; family Coraciidae; genus Eurystomus; species Eurystomus gularis. The sequence continues at coordinate 7,971 of VZZY01003351.1, read as the reverse complement.
ATTATTTTGATTATTGGATTTTTCGAATCATTTCACTACAGAAAAGTTTTGATTAGACATGTCAGAATGTGTATTATAGAAATCATACCTAATCATACAATATTTAATAACATTATTGTAGATTAGATAAAATTAGACAGAAAAATAGGCATGAACCATGTTTTACGTTACTGAGGCAAATGGTTCAATGCTGTAAGATACCAACTCCCCAGACTTCTCTGGCATTTATGAAACTTCTTGATTTGAAATGTAATAATGGATCAAAGTCAAACTATGCAGCTGGCCTAAAAGAAGTAAAAATAGTTTAAAATATCCCTAGATCAGGATCTCTGAAGCCATTGGGAGAAACGTCTCCACTGGTGCAAAATGTTCCACCTAAACTGTATCTATAAATTAAATCCCAAACCAGGGCCAGGTTTGGGAAGCAGGTGGAAAAGTCTTCAGCTGCGGTGGATCAAGGCAGGTCTAATTAGAGCCCCTGCTCCAGTTCTTCAGCTGGTGTTAATTTGTTTTTCTTCATTTGTTCAGCGGGTATAAATGAGGGTCATCACCAGGTCAAAGCTAGTACAAGCTTCTGGGGTAAATTCATCTCTGAGGTCACCAGGAGCTGCTTCCAGAGGAAGGTCAGCGCTTCTGCTAGCAGAGGATTGGCCTGTAAGTGAACAATGTTACAATGATGGCCCTTGGCCAAGTGTCTCAAAGCTTTGGGGGGGCCTCTGTGCCCTTAGAACACTGCTAGGCACCGGCAGGGGCTCTTCTGTCAGCCAAGGGATCTATTTTCCCACTGGCCATGAGGATGTAGCCACAAAAACCCCCAGGTTGCTCCCATCATTGCTCAGCCTCTCAAGAAGGCTGTTGAGTTCGGCAGCTTGTGTTAAATTCAAACCGTTGCTTTGGGTTCAGTCAGTTTGGGGTTGGGCTGAATGACCCCGTGTGTTTTTTGGGGTAAGGAAGGTGATGGACTGGGCAGCAGGACCAGAGGAGGCTGGAATGGGCACCTCGGAGAGGCAGAAGAGATGTGACCAGCCATCCTCACTGCTTGTGTTGCTTGCAGTTATCCACCAGCCTATTCACAAATCCAGGTTTAGACACTGATGGGATATTTAATTTGTCTTAAGCTCTTCTGCTGTCCAGTGTTAGCCCCTGTTTCCTGTATCCTCACGGTGAAACTGGCCTGTGAGGTGCTCACTGGCCTCCCCAAAGACACAGAGACTTGGCACGTCCCCTTAAATCGTTTCTCGGTGCTAGGATTGCTTTGTGCTGAACTTGTCACGGGATGCTATGGTAGAAGCAGTAGATCCAGGAATGTTTTTTAAGAGGAAGAACCGTGGCAAATGTAAAAGGGGGAAAAAAGGGAAATTTAAATGGTCAATCTAGAAATAATTCCACGTTTATATCTGTCACACCACTCTCCTGTGGGATGTCTCCTGTGACGCTTCTGTTACTTAACTGTGAGATATTTCTTTGTACAAGACAGTCTGGTTCCTAGCCTGTGCCAGTGATGGACGTTTTTGTTCTACGTAGGATTTCTCAATTGACTTTTGTTTTTCCCCTTTCACCTTTATGGGAATTCCCATTAAGAAGAAGTGTTTTTAGTGGGGAGGCAGAAGGGAAGGGCTATGACACAGGCACACCACACTGACAACTCTTAGTAAACCACAATTTTTATCTCCTCATCAAGTCCCCATCAGAACCAGTGCTAAATTTCAACCGGTTCTTTTTTTTTCTTCTATCTGCAATTGCAAATCTGCAATTTCCTACTTTTTTTTAAATTTTTTTAAGTTTCCTATGTCATCTAGTTTAAATTGCACACATCCTTTCCTTTTCCACACGGGTCATGGCGTGTATTGATTTGAAATAATCGCTCTGATTTTGACAAGGAAGCCGAACACAGATCCCATGTGGGTTTTTGGAAGCCTGTGTTGTCTCAAGACGAGCAATTTCGTATAATTGATTCGTCTCTCCAGGAAACAGCTTGGGATGATTTTAATAAGGCCTCAGTAGATGCTGTTAAAAAGTTGGGGCCTGACAAATTGCAACGGCGCAACTTGGCAGGTGAGTTTGTACGTGTGTGTAAATTTGCTCCACTGTGCATCATTAAAATATCAAGTTCTTTCTCCTCTGGAAATTAGCAGCCCCCTGAGCTTGTGCCTGGGTTTGATTATTGTCCTAATTTAGAGGACAGTGAGAGATTGTCTTAAAGGAGAAGGAAAAAAAGTGGCAAGATCTCTACAATGCTTTTGTTAAAGCAACTTTGTGGCCTCCTCTGGACCTGCTCCAACAGGTCCATGACTTTCTCTTGCTCGGTAACTCATATCTGCAAGCATTTGGGCTTGAGGCCTTGGGTTGTTTTTTTTTCCTGAGCAAGGTTTCAGAGCTTCTGCAGTTACTGCTCGTGGGCTGAATATTTCAGTGTCTGGTGTACGCAGGGGGTAGTAAGGTTATTCTTATGAAGCATTTATTTATACAAAATTTGCTAGGCTTTGGCGAGCATATGGTAAATAAGAGTGATTAAAAGAACAGCATGACGGGCACAGCTGAGGAAGCTTTTGGTAACCGTTGATGATTTTCATGAGAGCTTGAAGGCACATATGCATGTGGCACGTACTGTTCACAGGCATTCTAAACCTGGAGGTTAGTGTTGGGCCAACATCTCAACCTCATTAAATGGAAAACCTGATCAGATTAGGCTAAAAGCATATCTGAAATGCTATCCTGTGTTTCTAATAATCCAACTAAGAATATCCCTGCAGACACACAACAGAGCACTAGATGTAGAGAACCAGCAGCCCAAAGCGCTGGGTGACGGCCACCTTCATGGGGCCAACGTGTCCCACCCCAAAACAAGCATTTAATAGAAAGCAAACGTCCCCTGGAAGGTGTTCATACTCGCACACGTTACCATACCACCACTTCTTAGAAGTTTCCACAGCGAGCTACCACATCTACATCACGCTGGTGGGTTTAGCAGAACGTCAGGCATTATGTTGTACCAAGGTTGGTACTTCAGCAATGGGCTTTAGATATAAGGTCTCAGATTAAAAATATGGAAAGCAAATAGTAGGAGACTCCTTTTCATGGCCTTTATTAGCACATCATCTCTTGACGGTTGGTACAGCCATATATTTCGAAGCTTTGTACCACACGGAGGTTTTGCAGGAGATATTGCCCTCTCGTGGCTGTTCAACAGAAAGATGAGTTACAGTGGAAGCGGCATGAAACCAGTTCAGGAAGATGGAAGGGCACAGTCCTAGTTCTTCTCACAGCTATGGATGAGGCTGATCTCTTTATTGCATCTCTTTCTGGCAACTGGGTTTATTACAAAATAATCAGTTTTGTTCTTCGTTGTGAAAATTCCCGGGAAGTCTGATGGTCCCAGGGTTAACTGCAGTACACAGAAAGAGCTGGACCACATGGATTTATTCCAGAACCATGGAGAGATAGGGCAGTGCTCTGTAATCCTTGGAGAACTCCAATTTATCTTTTGATGTATGCACAGAAGTCTTAATTTTGTGAGAGTCATGGCAAACAGGTTTTAAGAATGCTTGACCACGTCATTCATGGAACAGCGCAGGAGCTCTGGGCAGGTAATACTGGAATAGGAACAGGTCTGTTCCTGTACATCAGGTGGGGAGTGGTGGTCCCGTAAATGAATGAGTGATGCTTTCTGGAACTAGAGGGGAATTTTTGTTAGCTCTTCAAACTAGTGCTGATAGTTTATAGAATCATAGAATCATTATGGTTGGAAAGGACCACCAGGATCATCAAGTCCAACCTTCATCCTTACATCTCTCTAGCCACCAGACCATAGCCTCAAGTGCTACATCTGCTCAGTTTTTTTAAACCCCTCCAGGGATGGTGACTCCACCATCACCACCCTGGGCAGTCTGTTCCAGTGCCCAACCACTCTCTCAGATTAGATATTAGGAAGAAATTATTTACTAAACCTCCCCTGATGCAACTTGAGGCCATTTCCTCTCATTCTATCGTTAGTAATTTGGGAGAAGAGACCAACACCAGCTTTGCTACAACCTCCTTTTATGTTCCTTCTTATGCCAGGGTGCACAACTGCTTCAAGTCATGCACGGATTTCAGAAGTGGTTTATCTTCTTATCATTTCTGTAGGGGCTATACAAAATTAAAAGGTTGCTCCTGTGCAAGAATTGGAGATTGCCCATAAAATCAACATAGAAGACACTGGCACATGATGCTGTGCTGGGTTGTACCACTGTCCTCTGCTCCTCTGCAGAGCAGCTGTTGCCAACTTTATTTTGACCCAATAGGTGTGATAGACTTCAGGCTCCAGACCAAGACAAACTGGTTGGAAAACAATTTATGATTGAGTCATGTTAAGGCTGTAGTTCTAATTGAAGGAAATTGGAATACTGGGCTCTTGTGAGATGCAAAACTTGAGTAACGTGGAATGGCACCTGAGCTGGTAGGACCTGGGAGAACAATACTATCTGGGAGTAGACTCAAGTATCAAACCACAGCTCTTTAAAAAGGTCCTAAAACAGGAAAGTCCTAGGGAATCAAAGGATTCAGGATGAGGAAAGTATCACATTTCTAGCCTGCTTTGACAACATTCTGAAAAAACCTTATATATACACCACAGGTAGGATCCAAAACTGCTTCAGAGACACTCCTCCCCAGATACCTCCTCCTGGGTCTATAAAACCTTGCTAAAGCAAAGAGGCATTTACCACACGGTAGCATTTCTGCCAGTGCCTGCAGATGTCTGGGTGAATATTCCTCTGCTGCTAAATCTGGACCTGTCACTTCCTTGATGTGCCTGAGTCTACAGTGAAATCTTCTTTTTTTTTTTTTTCTAGATATTCTAATCAGATGTAGAAAGAAGAAAAAGGAGTGTCACGTTTCCTGGAGATACAGACGCCTATACATTACCAGTAATTAATTCTTTGTAGCAGTGAGTATTTCTGTGCTTTCTGTTGTATTTCACCTGAATAAGTTCCCGATTTTAAGAACAAGTGATGCTGTGATTTAAAGCACCACGGGCCTTTTATTTCTGCGGACTCCGGTAGTTTAAGCTCTGACTTTGATCCCTTTGAAGCTGGAAGCAAGCTCTGTGAGACAACAGATGAGCCTGTCTCAGATGGGGTGTCACCTGTTTTTTGTGTTCTCTGCAGCTCTTAAAATTGGGCGCGTGTTACAATATTCACACCGCCTCATAACAATGCTCTAACCTGCAAACAAAATGGTGCTTGTGCTGAGCTTTGTTTTATCTCTCTATAGAGTTATTAAGTAAATCATTACTGTAAGTACTGAGTTATACTTAGTGTAGATGGAATAGATGGAAAGATCCTTCCGTGCCAAGTCTTCCTAGACTCCTTTGAATGGGGAAAAGGGAGGGGGAGAAGTCCAGCCAGGTCCTGAAAGTACCGTTGTGCTTATGGGAGCCTGTGGGGTCAATCTTGTGAAAGGAGGAAGGCCTCTAAGTGGAGACTAGATTCCATCTCTCTTTATATCCCACTGGATAAAGCTGGGACAAAAAAAATGCATCTGGAGTTTATGCCCTGTCTGTGGATTACCAGGAAAGAATGCTTCTGTGATAGCATTGCTTGCTTAAAACAGATCTTTAGCTTCAGCTGGTAATCTAGACCCCTTTGGTGACATTATCATCACTAAATAATTCATGCGGAAAGGTTTTCTAGAGATCTCTGCTCCATGCTCCTGTTCTCAGAGCACAGCTGCCTTCAAAGCCCAGCCAGGTTGCTTGGGGCCGTGTCCAACCAAGCCAGGCAGTGCAGAGGAGGTCTCTTGGTCTTCAACTTCCAGCTTGTCAGGCTCAGAAGATGGCTTGCAGGAATTAAATCTTCTTTTTGATTAATCGCTGTTAAGCTTAATACTTCTATTTTGCCTTTTACATTAGATATATGCGAGTAACATTCACGTTTTGAGGGTGGCAATGCAGACCTTCAAATGGTTTTGAACTGCAAATCAGACCCAGAAAATCCCACTCTGTAGAAGGGAGCTGCAATTTCAACTGAGTGACAAGTTCTTCTTTCTTCCAGGTAAACCTCTGCCATCACTTCCACAAGGAAAGATAAGATGCAGAGGGCCAACCTATCATTGGTATCTGAATTTGTTCTCGTAGGCCTTTCTGATGCTCCAGAAGTCCGTTTTCCTCTCTTTGTGCTGTTTTTGACCATTTATTTGGCCACCATGGCAGGCAACATCACAATCCTTGTTGCCATTACCACAGACACTCACCTACACAACCCCATGTACTTCTTCCTTGGCAACTTATCCGTACTGGATATCTTATGTCCCACTACCACTGTGCTGAAGATGCTGGAGGTCTTGTTGCTTGAGAACAAGGTGATTTCATTCACTGGCTGCATGCTCCAGCTCTTCTTCCTCATTGATGTGGTGGGCACAGAGATTTTTCTCTTGGCCGTGATGGCGTATGACCGTTACGTTGCAGTATGTCACCCACTGCAGTACGTGAACATCATCAGTATGAAACTGTGTGCTCACCTAGCCATTGGCACCTGGGTTGTAGGGTTCTTTAACTCTTTCTTGCACACGGCTTTGGTTTTTACACTCTCTTTTTGTGATTCTAATGAGGTTGACCAATATTACTGTGATATTCCCCCCATGCTGGCCCTCTCCTGCTTGCCTACTTACAGCAGGGAACTGGTAATTCTGACAGTGGCTGGGGTCCTTGGAAGCGGAGCCTTTGTGGTCACTCTCATCTCCTATATCTACATCCTCTTGGCTATCCTGGGCATGAACTCTTCTGAGAGCAGGCACAAAGCCTTCTCCACTTGTGGTTCTCACTTGACAGTCGTATGCCTTTTCTATGGGACCACCATTTGCACGTACGTGAGGCCTTCCTCCAGCTACCAACCTCATCAGGACAGGATAGTTTCTATGTTCTATGGAATCCTCACTCCCCTGCTAAACCCCATGATCTACAGTCTGAGGAACAAAGAAGTCAAATGTGCCCTAAGAAGAGTGATCAGTGGGGCAAGAACTGTTTTAACAAGACAAGAAGATCTCTCTTGGTCTCTGGTGTCCTCTGGAGCCCCAGCAGTTGGATAGACACTGCAGTTTGTGACTGATCTTCTCTAACTTTAGCCAACTACAAGTTAGATACTGGAACCAAAACTCCTTCTCTGAACTCGGTTATAATTACAGAATCATTTAGGTTGGAAAAGACCTCTAGGACCATCTAGTCCAAGCTTCGTCAATCGTCTACCAAACCCCTAGACCATGTTTTGAAGCACCACATCTACCTGTTTTTTTAAACACCTCCAGGGATGGTGACTCCACTACTGCCCTGGGCAGCCTGTTCCAATGCGTGACCGTTCTTTCAGTAAAGAATTTCTTCCTGATATCCAGTCTAAACCTCCCTGGTGCAACTTGAGGCCATTACCTCTCATCCTATCGTTAGACCTGGGAGAAGAGACCAGCACTAGCCCCACTACAACCTCCTTTTAGGTAGTTGTAGAGAGCCATGAAGCCTGCTCTCAGCTTCCCCTTGTCCAAACTATACAATCCCTGTTCCTCATATGACATATCCTCCAGACCCCTCACCAGCTTTGTTACCCTTCTCTGCACCCGCTCCAGCACCTCAATGTCCTTCTTGTCCTATGGTGACCAAAACTGGACGCAGTGTTCAAGGTGCGGTCTCATGAGTGCTGAGTCCAGGGGCACAATCACCTCCATATTCCTGCTGGTCACATTGTTTCTGATATAGCCCAGGATACCATTGGCCTTCTTGGCCACCTGGGCACACTGCTGGCTCATGTTCTCTGGCTGTCCACCAGCACCCCCAGGTCCTTTTCCACCAGGCAACTTTCCAGGCACACTTCCCCAAGCCTGTAGCGTTGCTGGGGGTNTCCCCAAGCCTGTAGCGTTGCTGGGGGTTGTTGTGACCAAAATGCAGGACCCAGCACTTGGCTTTGTTAAATCCTCATACAATTGGCCTCAGGGCAGTGGATGTTG
>VZZY01003348.1:12380-28000 GCA_013400335.1 Eurystomus gularis | reverse complement strand
TCTGTTAAGCTTTTGCTAATTTCTCATCTGTGTGCTGATTTCTGTGGGCTCAGTGAGAATGCAGGTAATGCAAATTGGATCATGGTGCTCATTTAAGGCTAAAAAGAAGCTGTAAGAAAAGATGACTGTGATTTTGGGAAAGATCTTTAAGCAATGTCCTCAGTGTTAAAAAACATTCTCATTTTTATTTTTAAGGCCAGTTATAACATGTTCAATTATTCCCCCCATCCTTTCTGTTCTCTGAGCGAGTTACGCTCACAAGGCAAGAGACAGGAAGGCAGAACATGAAGGATGCGGCACGTGTCCATGTGGGTAGGCTTGGACAAACAAAATCCTTAGCTATAGAAAAAAAGTAAGGTTTTGGAGGGTTTGGGGATGTTTTTGTTGTTGTTTTTATTTATCTGTTTAGGCTGAGTATTTGCAAGGCTGATTGTGAAGGGGGAGAAAAATGCATATATTTGCTTTCTAATGTGATCAAGCTTCATCTGAAATTGAAGCAGTATGTAAAAGATTGTCTATGTAATGCCATTTGGAATATTCACTTCACAAGGTTTAAATAACATTATCAAATGGTTAAAGAACATCACAGCAGTGCAGTATTAAGAAAGGGGAAAAATCAGAAAGAAAAGAAAATGGGAATCAGGACTCCATTCTACTTTTAATTCTGATACTGTTAGTCCATTTTTATATGGAGACCTCACAGTTAAATAGAGATTAATGGCAATAAAAATATATGGATAAATTTTGAAGACTTTTTTTCACTGTTCAACTCAGATGAGATGAACACCTTTTCTAATGACTTCTTAATTATACAGGTCTAACTGAATTTTGAGATAAACTGGGTGGGAGTGGATGGTGTTCTAAGCAACACTATGTTGTGTGGTGTTGTTTTAGTCTTTCTTTGGTTAAACTTGAAATGTTATTTCTTAATGTCCATCATTCATTGAACGAGATTCTTCTTATTAAGACTAGTTCCCAGCACTCGGTAATGGTTTTGCCCTGTGGGATAGATTAGTTAGATTTGATATCAACCCTCCCATTTTGATCTCTTCTTGTGTTCCTGCTGTTTTTTGCCAAATTAACAAAATTTTCTGCACTTACTAAGAAATTCTTACTCACTGTCCCTTTCATGTGCGACATCTTCACTGTATTCCTCAGTTATTGAGTGTGTAAAAACTTAAAGCATATGGCCTTATTGGAGGGTTTTGGCATCAACACTGAGAGATAAATCATGAAGTAGATTATGGTATGAACAACACCAGACAGAGATGCTAGTGGAGTTACTGGAACTAGAAAGCAGAATTGTCTCAGATGTGAGGCAAAAGAAAAATACATGCCCTCTAGTTCTCTTGGAATATTCATGCTGGTGGCTGAAGCTGTGAACATCTTCCTATATTGAATGAACCTGTCTCTGCTATTGGTATCAGCATTTGCATTGCAGCAGTGTTTATAAAAGTCAATAAAAGCTGCTGTGTTTAGTCCTGAATATGCAGTGTTTTCTTTCACTCACACTATAATATTCTCTAAGCTATGTGTATGCCTCCTTCTAGGGCAGGAGAAGAGCTAGGTCCTAGGCTGTGTTCTTGTAGCAGAGAGCACATTCTATCTTTCCACTTGTGTGTTAAACTGTATTTATTGTGAAAGTGAAGGTCTTGATATGCTCACTGTTCCCAATTTTAATTAGTTTTATCTGCTGCTATCATAACAGTCTTCTCTGCAGACAGTTGCATGGATAATATTTGGAGATCAGAATTCAAGCCCAGGCACCCAGTGTCATCCAGCAATTAAGTGTTATTTGATAGATCTGTCTGTGGCTCAGGTGCCAAGGATCTCTCATCTGTGTTTGACAGTCTTTAGAGCTTCATAAAACATTTCTCAGGGGAAATCTGGATATGGAAGGCTTTCTGAATGGAAATGGGTTGAAAAGGCTGGGCAAAGTGCAGTTTGAGCTCTAGTGGCAGTTCAAATCATTGTGTGCTAATAACTATGCAGTTCAGGTCTGGAAGATGTTTAATTACTTCTGTTATTGCATTTGGTGTTGGAATAAAAAAGCTTCTCTCACCGTGACATGAGTGCTTATGTACTATGAGGAAGAATGTTAAATGTTTCAGTATTGCTTTTCTCATGGCTAATTTAATCTTTCATGTGAGAACTATGTAAAAAACATACTATGTATATGGGAATACTGGATGACTGTGCTCTAACTGCATAAATCCAATTAATTGTAGTTGCATCCCCCGCAGGTGATTCACTGCTTGAATAGGTACTTGCTCTGTTATTTTTGGGGGGTTTTGGCTTTTTTCCCTAGCATATGTTGAGAAAACCAAAAATATTTCATAAAGAAGCTGTGAAGAGAACATGATACTTAAGCAGAGTTTGTGGTGACTGTAGCATTTCTTTAGCTCCTTTTTGATGCTAAGACTGTTTCTCCATTCTATCTTATGCTGAAAGATGCGAAGAAACACAATATGTCTGTTTTTGAGGTAGACAGGCTAAGAGTTCTGTTCCTTAGGTGTTTTAATTGCTCACTGTGCCGTATAGGTGGATTAACTATTGTACAGCCTGATTATTTCCTTCTTTTTATCTAGTGTAGATGAGGGCGGAGACAAAAGAATGACAAATGGGATTTCTAAGTGGAGCACTGATCAATAGTGAGTGGTGTCCATTTGGGTAATGGACTTCTCTGACATATCAGCTGTTAAAGAATTCAGTTGAGAGGGGTCCCCATAGATCTACAAACCATAAAATATCCAATACAAGAACCATTATTCTATACCCCTAATATATAGAGGTAAATCTCAGGAGCTCTGTCTTTGAGATGCTAGAAGCTCTCATTTGCTAAATTTATTAGGTTTTGTTGGGGTTTTTTGTTTCTTTTAAACTATTGTTCTCTTGGAGACGGAACTTATTTTCTTGAAATAAAAGATATAGTCATATGCATGTTGTATGAGGTTTAACAAAGCCAAGTGCCGGGTCATGCACTTTGGTCACAACAACCCCCAGCAATGCTACAGGCCTGGGGAGGAGTGGCTGGAGAGCTGCCTGGTGGAAAAGGACCTGGGGGTGTTGGTCGACAGCCGGCTGAACATGAGCCAGTAGTGTGCCCAGGTGGCCAAGAAGGCCAACGGCATCCTGGCCTGTATCAGAAACAGTGTGACCAGCAGGAGGAGGGAGGTGATTGTGCCCCTGTACTTGGCACTTGTGAGACCGCACCTTGAGTACTGTGTCCAGTTTTGGGCACCACAGTACAAGAAGGACATTGAGGTGCTGGAGCGGGTACAGAGAAGGGCAACGAAACTGGTGAAAGGGCTGGAAAGCATGCCCTATGAGGAGCGGCTGAGGGAACTGGGCTTGTTTAGTGTAGAGAAGGGGAGACTGAGAGGAGACCTTGTTGCCCTCTACAACTACCTAAAAGAAGGTGGTAGCGAGGCTGGTGTTGGTCTCTTCTCTCAAATTAGTAGTGATAGGACGAGGGGAAATGGCCTCAAGTTGCGTCAGGGGAGGTTTAGATTAGATATTAGGAAGAAATTCTTCACTGAGAGAGTAGTTAGGCACTGGAATAGACTGCCCAGGGAGGTGGTGGAGTCACCATCCCTGGAGGTGTTTAAAGAACGAATAGATGTGGCACTTGAGGATATGGTGTAGTGATTAGAGAGGTGCTGGGACAAAGGTTGGACTTGGATGACCCTGTGAATCTGTGGTTTTGTTATGAAGATCATTGTGCTTGTTTTGTTTAATATAAGCGGTAGCTCTTCCATTCCCCTGTAGCCAAAGAAAGTAGTAGTTTTCTTTAAGAAAACTTTATCCTCAGAGCAGTTGTGCATAACTAGTAGAACAGGTGCTAGTGATTGTTCGGGAAATACCTTGTGTCTGAAGGTGCCTACATTCCTACCAAGTTTTGCCAGTTGGTCTTTCATTATCACATTTGTGAATTACATAACCCATAATATTGAGATTAGCTCTAGAATGAGTCTTTTCTGATGAACATTGCATAAATCCTTCCCTGTCCATGAACAGCAAGATTTTCTGAAAGTGCACTCTCCATGTCCCCTTTGGATTGCACAAGGTCCAGGCAGAAGGCCTGCTCCCCCTGTCTCTGGGAGATCTTCTAGAAGTCCATGCTCCAGTATGGTTAGGTCAGCTCATTAAGATCTTACAGGGGAAAGATTTTTCTGGCAGACAGTTGAAGACTGTTGAGGTGAGAAAACGTCTCTGTATGTCTCCATCCTGAGTCACTTTTTCAGAGCTTTGTATGATGAGGTCCTCTTATTTTTACATGCTTTTTAGTTTTTCATCTGTGCCTTTAGTTCTTCAAGCTAGTAGGAGCTCTTATACTTAGTAGGACCTCTCCTGTCATTTGCTTTCCTTTACTCCCATTCTCCTTCACACAGTAATACTACTTTTGGTCTTGATCCTTTCCTCTGTGTTCCCTATGTTTCCATTTAACATGCTTTCCTCTCCTCTGTCATTCTTCATTTCTCAGGTTGATGTATTACATCAATGGATTTTCCTGTAATTGCTCTTCAATTAGAATTGAACTCTAATTGAATTCAATGGGATAAAGTATTAGTCAGAGTCAGAGAAAATACCTGAAGAACTAGATTTATGTTATTTTTACTATTTTTTTTCCTACCTCTATCTGTTTTTGTCTTTCTTTACTTTTCCTGCATCAAATGATTCAATTAGAAACTTTTTGTTTGAGGATATTTCTGCTGCTGTTCCTTAGCTGGAAAATCTTGGTTAAAGGGATCAGATGAAGCAAAGGTAAGTTAGTAGTCTGAGTACACAGGATATGGTTAGTGGGAAATAATTCTACTCTACTGATTATTTATTACATCACTTTAAATCATAATTTATCTAAATCAATTAACTTTATGATTACATACAAAATGCTTACATGTATGTTAGTACTTACATTGTATCTTTGAAACTTAAGTAGTTTAAATAGTTTAGTTTTAGCATGATGCCAAAAAGATGTGGTTAGTATTTCTGTATTTAATGTAATACATTGTTCTCATTTCCCTCATGCTTTCTGGTACATTTTGATGTAAAATATCCAGTTTGCTGTGTACTGTATCACTGATATGCTCGAAAGGTCTCCAGATTGTTGCTTACAGATTAACTGGAGTGCATCACTGTATGAGATGTTGAATATCATACATGGTTTTCTGTATTCTGCACTGAGGAGCTGAGTCTAAGAGAGCTTTCATGAGCTTCATGCTTGCATCTCTATCCAAATCCTTCCATCTTCTGCCTTACAAATTATGGAGTACACAGAAAGTAATTTGTATTTCTTCTGCTTTAATACTTTCTAGTTTAAATCAGTGTGTCCGTTTAGGGGTTCAGGGCAGGTCCCCACGGAACAGAAAGTGTGCTCCCCCCTCCCTTATCCCTTAGTTCCCCCCAGACAGGTAGGCAAAAAGGGAGATCAGGAGTAAAAAAAGAGACTTTGCACTATATTGGAAGTTAGCAAAAAGTGGTAAGATATATATATATTGCTTAACAGGGAACAGAAAACAAGAAGGGAAGGTAGATATATGTACAAAGATGGGGGAAAACACAATAAATGCAATATAATACAAAACCCGAGGTTGGATGGCTTCAGATTCACTGGAGGATGAGGAGTGGTGAGAAGATGGCTTCTGGCTGCATGTAAGGGTCAGCTCCAAGCTTCTCTTCCTCCCGCGCTGGAGACCACTTCCTGCCTCCAGTATCTGGTGTGGACAGGAACGGGGAGGGAATAACTGCTTCCCCCCTGGGACCCTCAGGGTGTCCAGTTACTGTGTCCTGGTCCCAAGCCTCAAACCATAACAATCAGTTATTCTCAAAGAGTCTACAGTAAAGGCTACCTGTTAAATCCATTCTCAAATGTAAGCATTGTGAAGAGTAGATTTTCACTGGGCAGCCAGGTGCAAGTCATTAATTTTCAGCACTGCTGTTTGACTGTTAATGAGGCTGTGACCCAAATGGCAAGAGTGATTTTACCTATCAAATGTCCTACATATCCCAGCAGGCTGCTCACTTTCAGACATGGGTCTTCACCAGTAATGGTCCTATGTAGTGTTCATGCTGTGTTGCTCTGTGTTCTGGGTTCAGCTGGGATAGTGTTAATTTTCACAAGAAAGTGGGAGGGAGCACAGCCAGGACAGCTGACTCGAACTAGCGAAGGGAATATTTAATAGCGTATGATGTCATGCTCAGTATATAAGCTGGGGGAGATGGCTGGGGAAGGGGGGTGGAAGGGTGGAGGCTCCAGAATGGTTTTGGCATCAGGTTCCAAGTGGTGAGTGATTGTATTGTGCATCACTCACTTGATACGTTCTTGTATTAGTTTGTATTTTTATTATTAGTTCTCTGCTCATGTTGTCCTATTAAACTGTTTGTTTAAAACCATGAGGTTTTACCTTTTTCTTCCAATTCTTCTCCTTATCCCACTGGTAGGGGGAGGGGTGAGCAAGCAGCCGCATGGTGCTTAGTTGCCAGCTGGGCCTAAACCATGACAGTGTTTGTCTCTTAATCTTACCTTTTAAATAGTAGAGAACTCCTTATGTTCCTCTCTACCAACATTCATCTTCAGCAGAACCCATAAAACAAAGCTGTCCCCATACTCCATTAACCTCCATGTCCTGTCCTGAGCCTAATTGAAATAGATACTGTTTAGTCTGAGGACTACCTGTGTGTCATCAGTATATTTCTTACCTGGCCCTTAGTTTTAGGAGCATCACTCCCCCTTTTTACTCACCTTATACAAATGTGCTGTTCTGTTGCTCATATAGTTGGCATTTTATGGCTGACACACTAAGAAAAAGAAAACAGAAAAAAGGGAAAAGCACTTACATGAAAAAATAGGTTTCCTAGCGTAACAAATTTAGGTTAGGTATGGATTTTTGAGACCTTATTCTCTAGTGTGCTCTTAAAGTCCAGGGATTATGCCAAAGTATACTCTGTAAATACAACCTTCTTATGATTTTTCTCTTGCTGACTCTGTTTTCTGTCCCTTTTGCTGTGGCACACAGTTTTGTACAGTTGATATGGATGGTGCATATTACACCCTCATTTTTAAAACTGTTTACACTCAAAAGGGAACAGATGGGTGGTGTTGTGGGTCCTATGGCTAGAACAGTGTGGAATATAATTTGGTTTGCTTTGTATTCTGTAGCAGACTTGCTGCATAACCTTCGATAAGCCACTTACTTTTTCTGTTCCTTAATTCTCTGTCTGGTAAAATAGAGGAGATTTTAATTCCTTTTTTCCTTTACCAGTATAGTGTAACAGTTTATAGACGATTGTGGCAATTTAATGCTAAGTGTGGCACTGGAGCTACCTACATGATCATAAATACTGAGATCCTAAAGAAACAGTCCCAGCAAACCAGCATCCCTTTCACACAGCACTAAACAGTATTGTGCAGTTCTGAAACAGAGCTTTTGAATTATAAATAATGAAATGCCGTGCTTTAAAACAAACAAGCAAACCAAGAAACACCGCCCGATCCCTCCCCCAAAAAAACCCAAAACAGGTATCTTAAACTTGGCTAGTAAAACTCAAACACTTCCTCTTGTATAACAAATGGAGAAAGTAAGTTCTAGGCTAAACTTGTCTTAGAGGTCTTAGAGGTCTAGAGACCCTGCCCTAATGTAAAGAAAAATGGTGCTAAAGACACGCTACAATCCTTACATTGACTTTTCATCATTAAAAACATGTTATCCAATAAAAACTGCCTTTCCTTATGGTTAAGTGTTTGGATTCAGTGGTTTATAAAGAGAAAATAATAAAGTGAGATATTTGTGTGTGTGGATTTGGCCTGGTTTTCAGCTGAACTACAGGATATTTTTCAGCTGAGTGCATTACTGTTCTCTGGTTAATATATATGCACCTACTTCTGCAGTAGTTTTCTTAATAAATATGTCTGACAGAATTTGTACATTGAAAAAAAGGCTTCCACATGCATGCATTGTAATCTGGAAAATAAAGAAGCATACAAATAGTAACTCTTAAGTATATAAGCAGGTTTTTACACGTCAATGTTATATACGTATGTTTAAATTACTGTGTATATTGCTGTCTTGTGTATTTTCAGCATACAGGAAAGGTGTTTCTTACAAAATATTTATGGCAAATACTAAATTTCTTTTTTATAAATATTAGCGTGTGAACTATTACTGACCCTTAAAGAATTTATTTTATAAAAGAGAATTATCAAGTTTAAATGGAACCCTTGTTGTATAATTAGAATCTATTTATATAGGCAAAACCAAATTTATGGCAGAAGCGGAAATAAAAATATAACTAATAAAAGCATAAAATCTCCATATTGGGAATTCAGACTTAAGTTTTCATTGTGGATTTCCAAAGGAATCCTAAACATTAGTATTTAAAAATTCAGTTTAAATTTATATGCCTGCAGTCCAGCTTTCCTTAGCTCAGCTGCAAAATAAAACCATCATTATAGTTTTATTACAGCTAAGCATTTTGGAGGCAAACTTTCCTAGCTTTTGTGTGATGTTCTTCTGCAAGTGCACTTAGAACAGGCTGCAGATAAATTTATCTAATGATGAATGCAGTGCAAAATGAAAAAAAAGAGCAAAGGTTTTTGTTTACCTTGCAAAGTACACTTGCTCCATGCAGCAAATGGTATGAAAATTAAGACATGTCAGTATTTTTGCCTTGCCACACTGTTCCATACATTCTGTAATTTATGGAATGCCGCTGTTATCTATTTTTTTTCTGTATCTTCCTATAGCAAGAAAAGGCTCTATTAAAATTCAAAACTTTCAGGTGACAGGGTTTGTGTTATCCTTTTTCAAAGCAGTCTACCTGTAGTGATGATTTGACATTATATTGGATGACACTAGCAACTTTGGGTCAGCTAGTTTTATTTGCTTATAAGAATATTTTCTGAAATAGAACAGGGTAGCTCTCATCATGATCCTTGAGAATATACACCTTTCACAGGTTAATAAATACTTTAAGAGCTCCTGTTTTGATTCCAGTATTCTTATTCCATTCATGCTTTCCCTATTCAGTTCTCTTCTCCAGAGAAATAATGCTGTTCCATTTACCTTATTTTGACTTTTAATTTTTGTTTTTAGTCTTAAAAGAAAATAATCATAAAGGACTGTCCACACATACTTAGCATAATATGTGCTCTTTTGTGTAATTAAATTTTCATAGGGGAGTTATAAGAAAAATCTGGGAAACATGACCCAAAAAATCATTCTGAAGGTGTCATCAGTATCAACACTAGGTACATTTTAGGGAACTTAATCCCATCAGTGACTGTGAAGCCTAGGCTGTTCCGATAACATGGGAGATCACTTGATGGAGTGGAGAATTTTGTTGTTAGAAAGATGATACTCATGCTGATGGAGGTGAACAGGGTTTTCTCCAGAATGTGACAAGCATTTAGTCTATCTGTTGTGTGCAGGACATGCTTAATGATTAATGACTTTTCCAAGTGTTGTTCTTAGGAGTTCCATTTCAACATGTGTGACCTACCCAATGCATGTGCTAACTTCAGAATTTAACTTCTATGTCATATGCTTCTGAATTTTATCTTCTGAGTGCTGTTGTACCAGTTCAGCCATCATCATTCTATGCTGCCATCAATTACCTGATCACACAGGCTAACACTGAACTCAGCAACATCCCCTTGGAAATCTTCTTTCAAACAATCCTGCCATAGGTTCCTGTGGGCCCAGCTCCATCACTACCCACTGTGGTGCTGGCATTGCCTGCTGGACATGACAGACAGAGATGGCTCCCTCAGTGGCCACTCATATGGAAGGACAGCACCCGGGGAGCTCAGCAAGATGCAACCAGCCCCAGCAGAAGCCACACCCAACAGGAAACTCCTCTGACTGGTCGGCTTCTGGTTAAAGTAACCCTGGCCTCACCCACCACCCCAACCATAACCACTGGGTGAGGGCAGAGCCACAGAGACACATGTGGGCCAGGTTCTGCCTCTGGAACATGAAGGCAATAGGAAAAACAAAACATTCTGCTAGGTTGTGATTCATCCACAGGTCAGCTCTAACTCAGGGCCCACGACTTGGGCCCAGCACTTCAAGTGCACAGCACAACACTATGGGATAAATAAAAGCAATAGGAAATCTTTAACAATAGGTATGTTATAGCTGAGAGCAGTGTTGCATAAAGGGAGGGAGGTGCAATAACTCCAGTGCTCTGAGAGCACAGCTAAAGGAGGACAGAAACATGGAAAAATACCCAGAGAATTTTAGACTTGCTATTTGTATGGTAAAGAATTATAAACTGAGCAAAAATGGATCCAAGAATTTTAGATGTCTGGAGGTCTGTCAAAACAGAGCCAGGCTATTGCCAGCTGTGCCCCAAGCATCAAATGTGGATTGAATATTTGTTTTGCCAGTACTTACTGAGCTCATGCAAATTTTAGTCTGTGGCTTTTTTGGGGGTAGGAGGGTTGGATTTTTTTTTTTTTAACATGTCTGCTAATATGATTTTCTTAACTTCATTAAGTTTATTTTAGGCTGGACTAAGGCATAAGTACACCACGTGTATTCTGAGGGCCTCAGCTTCTGGCATCCTATGTTTACATTTGCTCCTCATGACTGAAAAAGGGTTTACTTGAGTATTAGTCTCAGTGCAGTGATACTTGCTGAAGTCTGTAGTTGAGAGTTATGAACTGACCCATTCATCTCAGTGATGATGCAATTAAATTGCAAGACCTGCTGCATAAAGGGAGAAGATGCCATCAGAGAGGCAAGCTTGTCAATTCAAAAGATTTTTTTCTTTAGTCTCTCAATACACACTATAAACCTTTGCCTTTTAAGATGAGAAAGAGGCTCCCAAGCACAGCGTTTGCTGCTTTCAGGAAGAGTAGGATACTGGTGATATTTCAGAGGTCCAGAAAAAGTTCCTTGATTCTCCATGAAGCAAACGCACTCCCGTGCTTTTCCACCACTAGTACTGGGAGGCAGGGAGTGCAAGCTGCACTGGCTTTACAGCTTTTATCACATCTTTCAGCCCTCCAGAATGTTGGCTGTACTCAGAAATTTCATCAGAATTCAGATTTAAAACACACATTACCAACTTGTGTCACAGTTCAGAGTCTGTTAATATTTACAGTGAAAACCTGTTATATAGCAGCACTGGCCTGATTGCTTTCATGTCTGAGCTGTTTTAAACTAAAATTCCAGTACAGCCCCAAACATCACATTCTAATGAGATATTTCCTGTCTAGAAGCATAGAATATCTTTTTTAAATGCACTCTTTAGCATAAAAAATGATCTGTCTGTTACTCTTAGACTAATGGCTATGGGTCTAATTCACCTGTTCTATAAACATATGAGTTTTTACAATATTAACAATCTGAGTTGACTGAAGACAATGAGTCAAATCCCAGACGTGTTACTAAATCTGTGCATTAGAATACTGTAATTGAGGCAATTCAGTTATGTGCCTTTCTTATATTACTCTACAGACTGTAAATACTGAAGAGGTATATAGAATTATTAAAAAAAAAATAGGAAAAATTGCAGTGCTTCAATATCTGATTTGAGCAATGGTAGCAAAATTCATTCCTGAAGCAGATTCTCTGATATTTTAGTCTGCAATATTGGTTTATTGTTGAAATATAAATGTTATTGGTATAGAACGGTATTTTATTCTGGTAAAGATGACTAGGAATATTTTTGCAGCTAGCCTGTATATATCAACTAGTTCATTCTAGAGAGAATGCTTTTGATGTTTCTTGCAAGATGAAGAAATGGATACAGAGAAGGGGGCACTACATTGTTGCATCTATCAGAATACTGATGCTAATGGCAATTGTGTATTACTTGCATACTCTATTATCTTGAGATGTCAGAATATTACTAACATCTAGACCCTAGAAATTCTTTCTGAAAAGGGTCTGTATGCTAGGAAAAATGTTTGCATTTTTTGGAAAGTTTTTGGGCTGTGCTGGGTGTTAGGTAATTATGCATATGAGTATTTTCATCAAATCATAAGTTATGTTGATCATAGAAGGAAGTGATCACCAGTAAACCTAAACCCTTTCCAGATGCAAAGTGCTCATTATTCAAACAGTCCATTTTATCTCTAAGTGCAGATGTCAAAATAGAGAATAAAATGTGATTGACCAGAACTTTTTCAGGAATCTCAGGTATATTGAAGGAAGTAAATACATGAATGCATTAAACTCTAGATAATGTATATGGAAGTTAGGTTAGATGTGCTGTTCCAACTGCACGTGACTGAGATTAAAGTCTAATTGTGCTGCTGACATTACTGCATGTGTGGCTACGCTCCAACCTGATTCTGTGTGTCTATTTTTTTTAACACTAGTAAGTGTGTAAACTAACCCAGGTGATCCTGAGGAATTAAGGGCTAGCTCTGCCTTGGTTTATGCTAGAAGGCTGGAGGAGAAGGTCTTCTGTGGCAGAGAGCTGGAAGTGGGGACTGCATGAAGTGTCTTTTTTATCTGGTTCAGCTTTAACTTCTCTTCATTTGCATTGTCTATTCACCACAACAGTATTAGTGAAACAATTACACAGCAACAATTTAGTCATATGAAAGAAGACTATATACAGGTAGGATTAAAGTTCTTGGCTATCATAGTACTTCTTAAAGTCAATCTTTTTAATGATGATTTTTCAGGTAAGAGGAAATGTATAGTACTCTCTGGCGATTCAGAAGCACAATTCTACTTCTGTTGCATATGTTTTCTTTTAGTTTTACAAAATTAAAGAAGACTTTCAGTGTTTCTCCAAACATTACTTGGCGAGAGAAATAAACTTTTCTGTGTATCTTGTTAGCAGCATATTTAAAAACTGAGACAGGAACTTTAAAATTGTTTGTACTTTATTTAGTTGTTCTTCACCTGAAAATGCCTTCAGAGGTGTTACAGATGGTCAAAATATAATATAAAGGAATATATAAAGGAAATATAAAGGAATATATGCAGTCGCTCTTCCTGTCAGTATGTTTCCATATGCTGGTTGGATTAGTAAACTGTGTTTGCTATTTTAACTGAGAGAAAATGTAAGGGCACTGTAGCCTATTGTTGAACCAGATTGCGTCTTTTATGTTAAGAGTATCCATGTTAAGCTGGACAAAACCCAATTTGATTATGTAGTCCCTTAATGAAATAAAAAAATGGTAGGATGTTATAAGACTTAAAATTATTTACTTTCCGTGTTATGGTAGAATACATGAAAGGGTGTCCTAAAGCCCAATTAAAATGCTTATTTTTTGTAGATCTGTAATAATGGGTTCCAATGATACTGAGATGTGTGAGAGGAACAGCACTTTATTTCAGAAATTAGTCCTGCATCCCACTTCTCTGTTCACCAGAAACTGGACAGATCTTAAGTGCAAGATGTTTGCACTAGTCTCTGCAATGACAACTCTTACTAATCAACAGCCTTGCAAGTAGAAATTAAAAACTCAAAATGACATAGCAACTGAAGTTTCTTCCCATTTTGGCATACAGGAAGCAAAAGAAAAATAAATATTTTCAGCACTTATGATCTCCTGTAACAAGGAAGGTTGTTATACTGGCAATGTTGAATGACAGATAGGAAGTCTACTAAGAAAGCACAGAGAGTAAAGTGAAAATGTTATGGTTTTTTTTTTCACATAAATTTGGTAAAAAATCAAAGTGCTGTTGTAGGAGAAGAAATGGGTGGAAACAAATTCCAAAACACAAACTTGTGTTGATAATCTATTTTTAAATTCTGTAGGCAAAATATATTGTAAGAATAATGTTGCAATATTAGAGCCAACTTAAATGGTAGGAGTTTTTGTTTATATTTTTAGAAAATTCCAAAGGTACTTACGGCCTAGAACATTAATTGATCTCTTTATGATTTCTGTGTAAGGATGTATGTTTCAAATTTTAAATCTTTTTATAAATATTTACTAAATGATCAAGAGAAGAAGGTAAAGCCATGTTTTAAAGCAAGTTTATTTTTTTCTTAGTGCATTGCTTTTGAAGTTATTTAATTCTGACCATGCATGAACTGTGCAGAGTGACTTACTAATTTTGAGTTGCTGGTGTGTAAAACATTAGAACTTTTAAATTGCAGAGGAAACTTGTATGATTTGTTTTATGATGGGCAATTCAGCATTCTGGAACTAATCCCATATCATCTTTACTCATGTGAATGTCCTCTTTGTCTTCAAGCCCCACATGACAGAAATCACAGAAGCAGTCAAGATTTCTATGCCCTTGCTGAATGAAATCTCAGGCCATTTCTGTCTCTTTTGAAATATTTCACTTTTATTCCAGTAGGCTTTTTGTAACTTTCTAATTTCTATGTTTACTGAAAATGACATCATTTAGAAATTACCATCTAAGGACTATGTGAATACATTCAGGAAATCTTTTTTCTATAATAAGCTTTTGGTCATCACCATCTCCCTGCCTTCTTCCCACTTTCCTTTTATTTCTAATAACTACAATGAACATCTGTAATCCTCTTCACAGACAATTTTTAAAAGCATTCCTAAGATGGTGAAATGTAGGGTATCCTGGACTCTGTAAGACACTTATGCCTTTGAAAGCCTATGGCAGGACTGCAGGAATTGGCACTGTATAAATGATCTGAAACCAGTCTTCTCATTCCCTGTTCCTGCTCACTTCAAGTCTGGGAATGTGTTCTTAAAAATGACTAATTTAAAAACAATTTAAATAAAAATACAATTGCCAAAATGATGTAGAAAGCTGTGACTTTAAATCACTATGCCTTAAAACTACTGTTACAATAAGAAGGGTTAAAGTACTTAGTGGGGGAAGGGAGAGATTTTGTCTGTAATCCCTAAACACTTCTCCCTACCTGTATGAATTGTCTTTTGCCAGCCAGATGTAAAAACAACTCTGTCCCTCCTCATCTGCATACAGGCTAAGTAGCAAGTCTCATTTGCTATTACAAAGGGATTTATTTCAATGAAGTAATAAAGCAGGAGGTTGGCAGATAAGGGCACTTAAGCCCTTTGAGCATTACAGCAAGCTTGTAGAATATGGGCACCGAGCATGATAAGCTTTGCCACCTTTGTTAGTGATAGAGCCTTGCTGAGAAAATGTGCTGTGGCTTGGCCTGTGGTCTTCTTTCATGTTTCTCTGGAAGCATTGATCCTTGCAGAAAGCCTGATCTCCAGGTGGACTACAGAGATTTCATTTTACTTACCTTTGAAAACAAGGATATGTTGCTTCCAGTGACATAATCCATAGCATATGTTTCACATTAAAGCGTATATATGTGAGTGCTTCCATCTTTTTTTTTTTTTTTTTGGATGTTGCATCTTGGTTTAGGACTTGGAGGAGGTTTTTTCATTGCAGAGCAGTCTATGTGGTAGGCAGATTTCAGTGGCCGATCAAAACATCTGATGTCTTGATCCTTACAAAAAAGTGAAAGTAATGCAACTGCCTTTTTACTCTCTGTCATAATCTCAAAAACGTAATAGCTGAGCTGTCATGATATGCTTCTCTACCTTGCCCAAACCAGGCCTGTGCAAGGAGCCTTTCTCTGTCACTCATTTGATTATGGTAAGATGAGCATAACTCCAAAAATTCAAATTTCAGGCTCCAAGAAAAATTAAAATAATCAAGATTTCTTTCCTTTTCACCCCCCTGCAT
>VZZY01003348.1:0-12325 GCA_013400335.1 Eurystomus gularis | reverse complement strand
CATAGAAAGTAATATTTTTATTTTCAGTTGTGGAAGGAGAAAAACCGCAATGTTGCATTTGTGAAGGGGTGACCTGGGTTTAGTGTTTTGTGTTTGCAAAATGAATGGCATCTTCCAGGGGGGATGTGCTTGGGTAATAGCAGTACAGGAGCTAATGATATTAAGCATGTTGGTACATAAGTTAGCCAAAGAGACCAAGAAAAGGAAGGACTGTCAGGAGTTTTACAAAAAGATGTTCAATGGAAGTACAGCACACAAGTTTAGAGCTATTTCAAAGTTAATTTATACATTCAGCACAATCCCTGAAACTATATGTGTATATACCCAGTTGTGTTAAGACTATTTGTTCAGACTGAAAACGATGACAGGCTTCTTGTCACTTGCTCTCATTTTTAGGTTCTGACCAACATCTGTTAAATGATCTGAGCAGATTACTGTAATGGATTATGTGGCTTTGCAGTCTTTATTTTTCAGACTGCTAAGTCATCTTCATAGATGATATGTTTTGTGTTTTACTTCAGCTGGTCCATCTGCTTTAAATACCCAATGAAATGGAGGTGCATATGTTAGTAAGTGTAGAAATAGAGTAGCACAATGTCTAGGTACTCTTTATATTTTAAGGAAGGAGTTATTTGGTAGTGTCAGAAGAATGTGAAACTTAAGTATCTAGTTCAGTTTGACGGCCTCATTTGTCCTTGTTGTCTTTGTTTATTTAGTTCTAAACAGGTATGCTTAAGTGTACATGTGTTCTATAAATATTTTTGTCATGTCTGCCAGCCACACTGCTACCAGAATTAAATAATGTTGTGGCTTCAGATAACAGACAAAGTTATGTAGCTTTTAGATCCATGAATGAAATTTTACATAATTTTAGAGGTTTTCATGGCTTCTCATGAGCTTACAATAATTGGATTTGTGATAACTTAAAACAAATCTAAGATGGGTTTTCTACATTGAAAAAGAAGGTCCTTTAAATTATCCAGGGAATAGAATGTGATATTTTTCCTATGTCATAGAATTTTCTAGCTGCAAAGGGTTACAAGAAATCAGACTTTTGCAGGACAAAATTATGCTGAATGGATTTTTAATTTTTTTTTGCATTTGAAAATGAAGACAAATCTGTGTGGCATTTTGAAGCTACTCAAAGACTTCAGATTGAGGGAAAGAAACAATGGCTAGGGTTAAAGTGGAGGCTGAAAGTTAAGTGATAAACCCCAATTTCCTGCATAGCCATGACCACCATGTATCTGTGCATGTGAATGAAGGATTTCTGAGAGGGCTTCTTTTCTTACCTCATTTCTTTTTTCTACACAACCTCAGTATGTTTAGGCAAGTTTTCCTTCTATACTACCATTTTCTAACTGGTTTACCAGTTGAATATAGTTAAATATTTTGAAGTGTGTAGGCCAGAGACTCCGGAGGAGGGGAAACCAAGGCTCTGCTTACAGACTTTAAAGCACGTTTGAGTGTATAAATAGCCTGTGGCAGCTGACAGTTGCTTGTGCTGTGGAGCTGGACTAAAAGTGAATTTTCAGAAGAAGTATCACAAAGACCCCACCTATCCCTTATCAGTGTCAAACCAGATTAGATTGGATGAAATAAGGTAGAAAAAAAATGTGCCTTAAAACACTTGAAAATGAACAGACTCAGATGGTGACCTTTGTGGAACTGCTCATAGTAATGCAGTGGAGCAGGCCTACAACAGTTACCATGATGTGGAGCATGCTGACAAAACAGGCCTTTGTACCTTCCTTGAGGATTTTGGCATTTGAGTAGTTATATTAAACCTGGTAATCAGAGGTGGTAATAACTCACATTGTCTGCATCTCTGAAAACTGTAACCAAGAACTGAAGAACAATCTTTTGGGTAATTCCATTTATAGTAGTTAGTGACAAGCCAGCTGTGGTATTTGCAAACTGTATCAGCTAACCCATACAGAGAGGGATAATCCAGAATACTTTGCAAGAAAGCAGTTATTGTAACACAGTGACACGGTGATTTATGAAACATCTGACAAACATGCCACTGAAGTCTGTTCTTTGTATCTGTCTTTTGTACTTACTTGTGTTGTCCTGACGACATCCTGTCTCTCTATGTCCTGAAATCCTTCTGTGCCTCTGATGGAATTGAGTGGAAGGCCCCTCTTTCTTTCCAAATAGGAAGAACCAAGCTATGAATGAGAAGTTGGGAGAGAATGGGAACCTGAGTCACTGTGCTTTGTCACAGTTTCACTCATTTTATCACACCTGACAAAAGCTAAACAGTACTTACAGTTCAAAGGATAAAATCAGTCTTTACTCTGATATCATTTGGTTTTAGTTCCAGAGCTGCTGAAATATTAAAATGCTTCTCAAATGTGTGCATGGCCTTTTGTTTTGTTTGGTTTTGCTTCCAAAGAAAATATCCAAATGAAACAGTTTAAGCAAGGCTCCATTTTTCTTTAACTCCAAGCATTTTTAGCCTGTGAAATAACTGTGGCCCTTAAGATCTTAATTTCACTTTTAAGAGGTACATGTGTTTCATGCTTTTCCAGGAATGCCTGTGTTTTGCCAAAAATAATTACCCAATTTTCTTGTAGCATCAAATGTATTATTTTTTTCTGTGGAACTTTGTTGCTGCGCTGTTCTCTATCTTGTCTCCATACCACACGTAAACTGCACAGTAGATTTTCACAACAATAAGTGAAAGGAACTAGATGAAGAGCTCAGCCCTACTCACTGACCTCAGTTGCACAACAAGTGGTGCTCCCATTGTCTCCACTCCTGGACCAAGCCCCATATGCTTTCTGGGAAGAAAAGGCCGGCTGTTGGTAAATGGGAAAAAGATGAGGGGTCGTCAGCTGTTGGAAAGATAAATGTGCCTAGTCTCCATGATTTTTCCTAATTTTTTTTTTCACTTGTCACAATAATACTTGAAAAAGTGCCCAAGAAAAGAAATGAATGGTAGTTCTTTGTGCAGTAATGGTATCCTGAACATAAATGGCAATGCCAGCTTCCTTTGTAAAATAGTATCGAGTTGTACCAGTGGAAAGTGCTAAGATCAAAGTATTATTCTTATTACAAGTGCAGTGCCTAAGGTGACTTCAGTAAAATAAATAACACTGTTTTTTTTTCTTGCCACCTACCTTGCTGAAAGCTTAATCACATTTATATTATTATTCCTCTAGCCTGTATAGAGATTCAGTAAAGCCTGAAAAGCATAGTCAATATTATCAGTCAATAGTTCTGTTTGTTGAAGGTATACATTTAAACACTGAATAGGGCTGGTTTTACTTTACTAAACAGACACAGATGTCTTTAAAATGTTAGCTGAAGTTAAGTGAAACTTGAGGTGTAACCTAGTGAGTTACACCATGCCTTCAAAACAGCAAGGAAATATTAAAACAGCTCAGAAATAGACAAGCACATAGACAGGAGGACATCATAAACCTTTATAAGAATGCCTGTGGAAGCCGTTTGCTGTCTTTAACCATACATAGAACAAACAGACGAACTACACAAGACCTCGCTTAGAAAGAGTCAGAAAAAGCAAGAGTCATCATCTGCTTCCCTCTTGGTGTTTCTCCTCCTTCGCTATGCCTGGCTGAACGAGGAGCCACTGAGAGCTGCTGGCTGTCCAGCAATGTGCTGGGTGATGTTTGTGCAAGGCTGCAGTGAATACTTAGAATGGAATCCTTTTGGAAGGAGCCTTGTCTGGCCTGAAGCCATGGCTTCCTGTCTTTCTCACACCTTATGAAACCCCAGTCTTAGCACTTAGGTTATGGTAGGATGTAGAAACTCAAGCCTACATGCACTGGCTCAGATTGCTTTTCTAAACAACTTTACTGCTCTAGTAACACGTACAGC
Organism: Eurystomus gularis; assembly: GCA_013400335.1. Lineage (NCBI taxonomy): Eukaryota > Metazoa > Chordata > Aves > Coraciiformes > Coraciidae > Eurystomus > Eurystomus gularis. The sequence continues at coordinate 8,479 of VZZY01003348.1, read as the reverse complement.
AATTTCCCTCATGGGAGCCAAGGCATGTGTGTGCAGCAGTAAGGTGCATGCTAAGAAGTGGCAACAAAGGTAGCTTTATGCAGATACCTTGGAGTAGGGGGGGAGATTGTTATTTGCATGATATACCATACCCTCCTGCTTTATAATTGGTACTAATTGATGGAGAATGTAACCTACAATCTTTTGGCCACCCTTACTTCCAGAGGGTTTGCTTGCTACATTGTTCAGCCTACTGGCTGCCCTTTGCTTACAAGGCATGACCAGTACTCAGAGATTGCCTCTCAAGCTATGTGTATGCATTAGCAGCTTTCTTACAGGCACCAAGGGCTTGTCAATCACTGTGACCTCCAGAGCCCTCTAACAAGCCCAGCAAACAAGGCATTGAGGTCTGCAGTAGTTTTTTGTGTTGGTTTTTTTTTTTTCTTATTTTTCAGTCAGGCTTTTTGGAGTGGGTTTCTCTAATTATTCGAAAGTGTATGCAAACACTGAAGGCGAATTAGGAGCATCAAGTAGGGCCTCTGCTTTTATTAGGAGACTCTTTCTTTTCTAAATAGATGTCAAACATATTCTTTACTCTTTAGACAGTTAACCTTTCATCTCTCCTGCAGCAGAAATTCCACTCTGAGGTATGCTAATTTGCAGCATTCTAAAGTAGAGGGAAAATGCCATTTCTAGTGCCTTCATTAAAAAGTCCTTTATGCAGACTGTACACATTTTTTGCATTCTGGCTAGTTACATTTTATTAAATAAAAACTCCCCTTTAGTTCCATTCTCCTAAAAAACAATAATAAAAAAGCCTATACAATAAAAAATTGAAGATGAATCATAGCCATAGACTCTTTTCCAGGCTTGAATACAGCATGAAGTATCCCCTGGCTTCATTTACTAAGAGGCAGGATGCAAAAGTCCCCTGCCACCTCTGGTCTTCCTTCTAACCTTACTCCAGACTGGAACTACAAAGCGTTCCTCCACACCTCTGTTATTTTTATAAAATAAATGTCTTTTATGTAAGACAGGGTGTTAGAAGGGTCAAAACTGGGAAGTAGGAGGCACAACAAGGCAAGGCTTTTGTGTAGAAGTGAAGCTTCTGTTGCATCTCTTTCCAAAGTGACCTTCCCTAGTTTCCGTATTTGGCTGGTCTGTATGATACAGTAAGATGCCTGAGCCAGCTCTGGCTGCAAAAAGGAAGAGATACTTGTCCACCTGAACTGGTCTGCTCAGACATACTGCACTGTTTGAGCTAACACAGGTTTATCTGTATGATACATTGCCACCAGTAGAAGCAGTGTCACATCAGTTGCAGAGGAAAGAGAAAACTCATTCAGCACAGTATGTTACCAATGCTAGATTTCTTAGAGCATCAGGAACACCTATGCTGCCTTCTCATTTTAATTTTAGTTGATTTGAAAAAGGAAGTTGAAAGAAGAGTGAAAAAGGACTCTCTGGTCCTTGCCAAACTTGAGCAAATATGCTTTGGTGTCCATCAAATTCGCTATTGTCTTACCTGTGGCTGCTTCCAGCACATGTATTTTTGCATGTGTGTTCAAGATTACCGTTGCCACAGGAAGAGGGGAGCTGTTTGAAGAAGTTCCTTAGCCCTTTATGGGTGCTGTGGTCAGGCAGACAGTTGGGGGGGGACTTGCACCAAGCTGGGGAGCTGTACCCTTCAACCAATGCTGTAGTTTGTGCAGGAGATGTGCCTGTAGAGACACATTCCTTGTTGCATCTTTGAGGCTATCTGTCAAGAAGATTTGTTAATTTTTTATGCTTTTTCCCTGACATTTTCCATGCTTGTCATAAATAGACTTGTGTTCAGGGGCAGCTGTGAGCTATTCCCAGTCGTTTAGTGACCAGGATTTTATCTCGAGGGAGAAAGGATACCAGCTCCCCAAACCACTAGGTAATTTGAATAACTCTTCCTCTCAGTCTCCTCCCACAATACAGTTATTTTATTTGTAGTACTTTGTTCTTGCATCCTTTTTTTTTGTTTGTTTTATAGTAAGCAATGTACACATTTTTATGCCAGTGTCTGTTGGAAAGCTATGCCAGATTTGTGTTTTGAAAGAGTGTTTTTGTGAGAATTCTTCTATTTTGTCGGAATATAACCTTTTGGGAGGTGTTTTTTTTTAAAAAATTAATCTGTAATTTTAATAAATACTTATTATTGGATTTTGTGATGTTCATAGCTAAGGTAATTTTTTTCACTTGCCACAGATAATTTATAAAGACAGTAGCAGCCGTATGAGGGGAAAAGTAATAAAAAGTACAATTTTTAGGCCCAAGTAATCAGAAAAAAATGTTTTGAGCATTAAAAAGTGATCAGTCACTTGGAAAACATCGGGGTCAATAAACAGGTTTGAAAGTTTTTTAGAGTATGTATTTTTTTTGTTGCATTGTTGGAGCAAAGAGTTTGTTTTCCTGACAAGGTAAGAAAATATCTCGTTTGGATTATTTCTGTAAGCACTGATGGTACTCGGGTTCTTGGGAAAATTAATTTAGCTCTTCACATGTGAACGGCCATTTCTCAGTATCTTTGCTTTGTACACAGCAAAATGAAAAATTAAAGCTTTGTAAATGAATTCAATCTGGGGTGCTGGTGTGCTGTTTTGTCTGCTTACCCCGGGAATAGGAAAGATGAAGGGGGGAGGAGAAAAAATTATAGCCAAAACAGTAACCTTTTCTACTTCTCCCAGAAGTTCTCATAGGCAGAGAAAACCACACAAATGACTCCTTGCCTATCACATACTTGGACATTTTGTTAAGGTGGATCTTTGTGGATTCCTAGGACAAGACTCCAAGTTGTATTTAGGCTGAAGTACTTGGGGAAAAGCTGGGGGGTGGAGGAGCATGCCGGAAGCTCTGTGCAATGGTCCTCCTTTGTTTAGGTCTGGAAGACTGGCTCTGTTACATTTTTTACAGGGGGATGTTTCCAGTTTCAAGGGAAACCAGAAGTATTCTATTTTCTTTAATGATGTAGCAAAACACATAGCTTAAATCAGGAAATTAGGAACAGAGCGGCCAGTGAATACGATGGTCACAGAAAAAAGCTTTATCATTTTTTTGTGTTGTTTTGTTGGATGGGTTGCTCCATGCAACATGAGATGTGTTATTTTTTTCTTCCTCCTTGGTACTGGCAGTTGTTTTTTATGTTCGCTGCAGATGTTCAGGAAACTAATTCCAAGGCTTGCACCTGTGTGACACTAACCTAGGTGTACCTTGCCACATCCTGCTTTTATTTTGCTGCACAGATCAGTTTACAATTTATTGCTCATCTCTCTCTCTTTTGTCCACAAAACCATCCATAAATCTCTTTCCTCCACCCCCAGGTGGGGGAGGGAGTGCTTTTCTGTGTCTCAAGGCTGCTTTGGCAGAGGAATGGAGGGCAAATTTCTGTCCAGTCAAGGTGCTATGTGTTAAGACAGTGTTCACATTTTCGTTATGAGACCCTATTAGAGGGATTTATAACTTGGCTCCACAAACTTGCTGCAGGCTGAACTTGTTACACATCGTTTAATCTAGGGGAATAGTTCCTGGTCTCTTCTAGATTCTCAGCCAAAACCCGAGCATGGGCTTTACTCCCCCCACTAGGAGGTGGAGACAGTGGCATTAGTAGAGAGCGTTTTGGGTTTTGTTTTGGCTTTGTTTTTAGGCATCCAGGTTGGGGCGGGGGGTGGGGGAGTGGGGGGAATGTCTTAGGTGTGCTAACGATTTTAGCTAGATTGTGTTTTGGCAGGCTCTCGCAGACTTTCTGAAGCCTGAAGTCAGTCTGCTGCTGCCAGCTTCCTCCTTCTGTTTTTATATTGCTTATAACCTGAGCCTAAATTACCTTTATTTTACATTGATGTCAGGATAATAACAAAAAGTAAAGGCTCTACGTGAGGCTTGCTGCATGATGCTGGAAGTGTGCTGAAACAAGGTGGCTGCTGGTAATATCACACCCATTTTTAAAAAGGATAGGAAGGAAGACCCGGGAACTACTGACCTGTCAGCCTCACCTCTGTGCCTGGGAAGGTATCTTCATTAATTATATTGACAGAGGCATTGAGTGCCCCCTCAGCAAGTTTGCTGATGACGCAAAGCTTTGTGGTGCAGTTGATATGGCAGAGGGACGGGATGCCATCCGAAGGGACCTGGACAGAGTGGAGAGGTGGGCCCAGGTGAACCTTATGAGGTTCAACAAGGCCAAGTGCAAGGTCCTGCACCTGGGCAGGGACAACCAGCATTATCAATATAGGCTGGGAGAGGACATGCTAGAGAGCATTCCTATGGAAAAAGACTTGTGGGTATTAGTGGGTGAAAAGCTGGACATGAGCCGCCAGTGCACAATTGCAGCCCAGAAGGCCAATTGCATCCTAGGCTGCGTCAAAAGAAGCATGGCCAGCAGCTAGAGAGAGGTGATTCTGCCCCTCTACTCTGCCCTGGTGAGTCCTCACCTGGAGTACTGCGTCCAGCTCTGGAGCCCCCAGCACAAGAAAGACATGGACCTGTTGGAGCATGTCCGGAGGAGAGCCACGAAAATGATCAGAGGACTGGAGCACCTCTACTGTGAAGTCAGGCTGAGCGAGCTGGGGTTGTTCAGCCAGGAGAAGAGAAGGCTCTGGGGCGGGACCTTATAACAACCTTCCAATAACTGAAAGGGTCCAGTAAGAAGGCAGGGGAACATCTGTTCACAAGGGTTTTGTAGCAGCAGGACAAGGGGTAATAGTTTTGAGCTAAAAAAGGGTGGATTTAGGTTGCACATTAGGTAAAAGTTCTTTAATATGGGGGTGGTCGAGCACTGGAATGGGTTGCTCAGAGAGATGGTGGAGGCCCCATCCCTGGAGACATTCAAGATCAGGCTTGATGGAGCTCTGAGCAACCCGACCTAGTCAGAGATGTCCCTACTTATTGTAGGGAAGTTGGACTGGTTGGCATTTAGAGGTCCCTTCCAACCTAATACGTTCTATGATTGTATGCTGCACAGTGCTGCTATGTCTTGGAGCTTTCAGAGCCTCAGCAGAAACAAGGTGGTCATGGAGAAAAGCCCTCCCAAGGCGGAGGGAGGACAGACTAGGCTTCTGCAAGGCACTGCTGACATGGCTAGAACCAGAGGTGCCCTCTAAGGCCCCACAGAGGCACTTCATATTCTGCATTTTTATGAAGCAGCCTTTTTTTTTTTTTCGGTATGCAAAAGAAATGGGGCAAACTGGGATAGAAAGAAACACTTCTGCTGTGCTCCTGCATACGTCTTTATGGATGCATTTAAGTGGGAGACCCCCGGTAACGCAAGAGATCAGCATTGCTAAAAAACTCTTCACTGATCCCACAACTAAAGAAACAAAGACTGGGGTCTCATTATGCAATCACTTATCTTCTTAAATACCGAGTATCACTGATTTAGGAATTGGCAAAGGAAAACTTCTGTACCCTTAACACTGGAAGCGTTCTTTAGACTTGCCAGAATCTGTGTGTTTTGCTGCTGTCAGAGCTACCTGCCAGGAATTTAATAACATGCTGATGATAATCCTTTTACTTCAGATGGGCAGATTTTCTGTGATCAAGAGTGTAGTAGAGCACCTCACGTTGAGGAGTCTCCTTATCCAAGGCTATGAAGCTAAGCCATACTTCCCTGAGAAGAGGCCATAGGCTTTTGAGTAAGTCTCTTTGTGTGATTTTTCTGGCTTCTATGTGTTGGCACATGCGTTAGTCAAAGAGTAAAAACTATTGTTAATTGCTACATATAGAAGCTTGCGGATTTACAAAGTTAAAAGAGAGAAAATTATTCCATGCCCAATTTAGTAAATAACACAAAGGACACTTTAATTTCCTTTTTTTACTTAGGTACAGAAAAAACAGCACAAGTTACAGCAATCGACCTAGGATTCATTTATAAAACACCTTTATCATCTAGATTTTGTAATCACATAACATGGATGGTAGATTTTGCATTTACAAATTACACATTCCTTAGGTGGATTTAGCTCATGATCTGCAATTTACAGACAGTACATCTCAGGCTGCTCTATGCAGTTTTGAGGTTATTACTTTATTACTTCTTTTTCCAAGTGGTAAGACTTATAGCTTGTTTTTTTTACTCTGCTCCAATAAACTTATATGATAATGCTGCTGCTATGGAAGCAGACACCATCTTGCAGAGTCTTCTTCACATGTAAATATTCACCAGTTCTCTTCATACAAAATGAATTTTGCTCTAAGACCAGAACATGAATACTACTTCCAAATCTGAAATAGATATTTCTCGGGGAAGATGTATTTTTCAGCCTTTTTTTGCTGTAGTTCTGGAATATATCTCTTCTGTCTTGAAAAGCATTACTGTAGCATTCTGACAGTATCCCTTTTCTGGTTCCCTTTTATTCACATTAACATTGTGGTAACTCTTAATAATTTTACTGAAATTACTAGAAAACTTTTTGCTTTTATGCAGAGGCTTGTATTACCCAAACCTGCAATTGTATTTTGCCATGTGTTGTACATAGTAGACAACAAGTCTGCACCTCCTGAATGGTTCATGTGGCTTCTAACAGAGGTAATCCAGCTTTAGCACTTGGTGAAGCTATGGAGGTAACTGAAGATGGTAGTTGTTTCTGATGTGGAGACTTCCGCCCACAGTTCTTGCTCATGTGGAGAAGCATCTCCTTTTCCATAGCTCACTAGGAGGTTTGGAGTGTGTCTCTGGTATTCCTGAAGGACCACAGGTTGTGTGATGGGTTTGGCATGAAGCTCACCTTTACTGTTGCAGTACTTTTAAAAAGATAAATAGCTATAGCTACTTAAAAAAACCCCAACGAACCCACACAACACCTATGAGATAAAAAAGTTCCTCTAGGTACTGATGGATGGAAATGTAAATAGGGCTACAGAGTATACCCGCACCCCAGCTGTGCTGAGAGACAAAGGAACAGGCAAGCCACAGGGGAGTGGAATGGCCTTGAAGACAAGGGAGATATGTGTCTGCACAAGATGCTAACCCGCTAGAACCCCTGGGGTTGCCAAATCCAACAGGAGCCAAAAGCACACTGGTGGGGAAAGCCCAGCCCCTTCTAGGAAAGCCTAATGTGTATGTATGTGCTCTGTCTATAATAACCAACTGTTTGTAGTGCAAGATGTGGGTATTTGGCAGAAAGATCCCCTACCCACCCGGCACTGTAATAAAGAATACCTGCTTGATAAACTCAGCTGTGAGTCTTATTGGGTTAATCCATGCATCAGTACTCTTCTGATTTGATTTTTAAAATATTTCCGGCATTGACAAATGTTTAGATCAAAGCCAATATTTGTTATATAACTATATTTAATTACATAACTAAACTGAAGAAGAAGCTAGCTGTGATCTTGGGAAGGATTAAAAATCATCTGTGTAGGTTGCTTTTTTAACAAAAAAAAAGATCCATAGTTGTAGTCATTTGCTGTGCAGGTATGTGTACCATCTAGATGTAGTAGACTGAAGTTACAGAGAAAGAGAGTTTCTGGTCTTTAAGGGCAGTAAGCTCTGACAAAGTTTTACATGGCAAAAATGGTAGCTGAGAAGGAGCTCTTGATGGCAAACATTCAGTGCTAAAAAGGGGTTAAGCAGGTGACTGCACAAAAAGGTGATGCAAACTTCAAGGCTGATACTGTGATGTACGAACCCACCCCAAAGTTATTTTTTAAGCCACAACTTCATGATGTGAAGAGTTTTGACAGATTGGCCGGGTTTGGGTCTAGTTTCTTACTCCTTGCCTGGCTGCTAAGATCTTCCTATAGTTGAGTGTTGTGACAGTTTACACACTATGAAATGGATCAAGGGATTAATCAAGAGCAAAAAGAATTCTGCTATGGGCCATCTACAGTTATTTTAACCAAATCATTTCACATATCATTGTCCATCTCACAGCCCTGAAAGCAGTTGTTTTTGTACAACTAGGGGACAGTACACTGCCCTGAGAAGTTTAAGGACTCCTTTAGTTGAACAACAGTGCTGAAAACCTTGTGTTACTGAAAACCAGAGCTTCAGGAGGCTGTTTTCATCAATTGTGCAAATGGACTGAATTTTACAAGGTAAATAAAGGTACTTAATTATGTCAAAGCTATTTCAAAGTTTGAAGAAATTTTATTGTACTTTCACTGTTAAGTCAGATGTTGCCATCTGAAGATAGTGGGGTCACATAAAATGGAGCAATGCTACATTTTATATGTATTATTTCTAAACACAGAGCAGCACTGACATGTCATCTTGAGCAATGACACTCATGACTTTGATATCCCATGTTTTTTATCACCTGGATAATTTGCCCTTCAAATGATCAAATTAATACATAAGATGGTGGTCAGTTTTGCTACAAATGAAATTTGTCCAATCACTCACACACAAATGCGCATTATTTTGTGTGCAATTAGTGTATGAATTTCATTGGCAATATTAGATCTGCAGTTATACTGTTGCAGCCCACTTGCACACTAGGTATTAGTTCATAATACATAAAGCATGGAAGCAGGGACT
>VZZY01003346.1:39178-51131 GCA_013400335.1 Eurystomus gularis | reverse complement strand
CCACAACCGTCGTGCGGAGGCCGGGACACGCGGCCTGTGCCCCCCGGTCGCCCGGTGGGGTTGGCCAGGGTGCAGCTGCAAGCGGGGCCCGCCGGGCTCCGAGCCCTCCACCGCCTGTCCCAGCAGGGTGGGAGCCACCGCCCCGGAGCTGGTGGTGGCAGGAATGAAACTTGTGATCCGTGTGCGCGCCTCAGAAACCGGGACGCGAGTGAAAAGTAACAAAAGCACCCATGAAATACCTCATCGGCCGCGGCCTGCCGCCTGGGCGCTCCGGGGTGCCTGGGCCTGGCTGTGGGGAGCGCTCGGCCCTCCCCGCTGCGGGATGGAGGAGGGACGCTGCGGGAGATGGAGAAACTGACAGGGGAGGAAGGAAGGAGGAGAGAATGGGGTGGGCAGAGTGAAGAGGAGCACAATTAGCTGCCAACGAGGGTGCTGACAAAGGAAAGTTGGGAAGCCAGTGGGATGGAGGACGGGGATTGAGGAGCAAAACAAGGTTTAGCAGGCAAAAACAATGAAGGAAAGGGTGACTTCAAGAGGCCGTGAGCAGTCCCACTGGGTTTCCTGCTGAGTCTCTGGTAGTTTTTAATCAGGACAGAAAGGATGGAAGAGAAAGGATCCAGGAAGGACACTATACTGAGCTTAGATAATGCCCTGCAGAGGAATTGTGTTATGAAAAGAATGCCTTTCCCTCTTGAAATGAGAACAAATTAGCAAATGCCACACCAACAAGCTGAGATGCTGGCAATTAACAGGAATGATCACATTTATCAAACACTCGTGAACATTTCTGTCACAAACCAATGGAAGCTGAAGAGCTTTTACGAAGGTTTTTAAGAACTTTTATGAAGGACTGTCCTCTTGCCACTGGAAAAAAAAAAATCCACAGCAAAGATTTCGAGGGGACTCAGTGTCAACAGGGAGCAAATGACAAATTTCAAGTGAAGAAATCACTGTGTGAGGATCTATAACCCATACCTCACATTATTTTGATACTGTGAAGAGTCCTTCAAGATATTAAGCCGTGACTTTCTCACAACCTGCTTAATTATCTGGAAAATAAATACATAAGTCATGTAAACAAAACTCTAGAGAAACCCATTCTGAAGTCGTTTTTCAGGATTATTTGATCAAAAATATATCTGAAGATTCTTACTTGTCAGTTCAACACAACTGAAGTTTGATGGGCAAGAAAAGTTGTCCTTAAAAATGCAATTACAAAAGGATCTCAGTTGTTTTCTTTTTAAGCGTGTCTGAAACCCTTATGGCCTTGGAGAAAAGCTTGAAAACATGACCCAGAAAAAGCTCCAGAAAACAAAAGAAAAGACATTAACTTTTTTTAAAAAAAATCTCATGATTTTTTGGCGTCTGACTCATTATTCTGCATGTTTGGGATTAGACAGTTTGAAGTTAAAAAAATCCCAAAAAAAGACCTCCCTTTGCAAGAGATGTACTTGACGCTTGACAGATACATCACTGCTGCCAACGGCTGATACATGGACCACGGTTTGACAAAGTGAACGGGGAGGCAAGATTGCACGCTCTGGATTGAAAAGCTGCTGTTGTGGAACTTGGGCTGCGTGGACCATGGGTCAGTTCTCAGCCTGTTGTGGAGAACGGTGCTAGAGACACGCTGATTCCAGAAGAGCTGGTGTGGGCGAGTGGTGCATGCAGGTACAGCGATGCTCATGCAGAAGCGCAGATGTCCATACCAGAACGACTAGAACACCAGATGAAAAAACCCAGAGGTTTGGCTTTTTTTTTTTTAAATATGAAATAATGCTATTGCCTTAAGAAAGGCTTTGAGTTCGTAGGAGCCTGTAGGAGTTTACAACTCTGCCATTTGCTTTGCGCAGCACTTCAAGTTATTTTCAGTACTTAATGATGCAGGCCCTGAGAGGTTATAAAATTTTTGCTGCTACTTACAGAGATGATTTAATCATCAAGATGGCAAAAACACCTGAGATTTGTGGCAGCTATCCGTACAGTTTGTAAAAATTAAAAAGCTACATATATTAATCCGTTGAGTGTTCTGTTGTTTCGTAGGGGAGATTTTCTCTGGGGTTTTCAGGGTAATGCGTTTGTGGAGCTGAAAATGTTAATGCTACCGTAGGTTTTGCCTCTGCGGACTGAGAAAGCAAGGCCCTTTCTGAGGTAATTCAGTGGTGTATCAAACCTGGCTACTTTAGCTCATGAAGTGCGTTTTGTAGAAAAAAAAAGGTGCAGCAGATTAAAAGGCATGAATCACTTTTTAGAAGTTTAAAAGAAAGGAATATTTGCTCAGAAGGGCACTGAGTTTTTCAAGCCATTCAAGTGAATGTCTCCAAAATAGTCTTGAAAGAGGTTCCTCTACCAGCATGTGAGAAGAGTGTCATTGCTTTTCTCATATAAATAGGAACAAATGCCTTGAGAAACTTGATCTATATGGGCTGATACTAAAAAAGCTGTTATTCTTTTAAATGCTGTCTGCTGGTGTGAGACTGCGTAGCGTGAACATTCTCCATGCAATGGAGGACTCAAATGGCGTTCCTTGCCAAACGGTGTTGGGGATGCAAGAAGTTGACTTAGCAGACTGGAGATGTAAGGAGGTCATTAGATAGACCAACCATAAATGGATCAGCAACTCCTTTGAGCTGACAATAGCTGAAGGTAGAGACTGTGCTAAAAGTCCACGAGAAGGTCTCCCCAGAGCCTTGTTTTCTCCAGCTGAACAACCCCAGCTCTCTAAGCCTGGCCTCACAGCAGAGGGGTTCCAGCCCTTGGATCATTGCTGTGGCCTCCTCTGGCACTGCTCCAAGAGGTCCATGTCTTTCTTGTGCCGAGGACTCCATTTTCTTGTCTGCCCTAATGTCTCACCCAGCTACTCTGTCTCGTATGCTGGGGGCCATCAGGAGGCATAAATCATGTTCTCAGCAAACGAGAAATAAAAAATATGTCTCTTAGTTTAAGAAAGAATCTAGCTCAACATCTTTTTGTTTCAGTCTAGCACATCTGTACCCAGTTTTATTTGGGATCCCCAGACAACGATGTCTGATCATCTATCATAAAGAGATGATTTCTTGATTTTCCTGAGGAAGGAGGAAATGTGAGACTGTAACGATGGCTTATTCTTTATGATACGTAGGCGCCACAAGACCCTTTTCATGAGGTTGGCTCTTCTTTAAAGAAAAGTTTTCTCCGGCATATTTAAAAACAGCTGGATTGGAAATTCATTTTGCTTCTTGTGTTTTATGGGCAGTACTTTGGGGGCCAGGAGGGCCAGATAAGCTGAAATGAGATTTTTGCGGAGAAAATCCGTCCTGCTGAAATTTTTGCTTTACTTACTGACACACAGGACTATTTACCTTACAGAACAAAGCTCGGTGCTCATCAGTTACTAGAGACTAGTTAATTAAATAATAATAGGATGAAGGTCTATCCCTTTTGTGTGGATGTCCTGTTTCACATTCTTAAACTGGGTATGACACTCGGATCTGGGGAGATGCAAAAGATAATGATATTAAGATTACAGCATATTTAAAACAAAGTAATTAAGCTGGTCTTTTCATCAGGACAAACTCAAATCCTTTAAGAAATGGATTCATTTTAAGCGTTGTTGACATTCTAGGCGTGCCCTCCTAAGTGAGCATAAATCAGTGTATTTAAACAGAAACATTTGCAATATGGTATCAAAGCTTAATAGCGGTGATACATGTTTCGGAGTATTTAAACAGTTTGTAATGCTACCTAATAGTGTCTCAAATCAAGTGTTGTCAAACATGTAATGAAAGAGGCAGCTATTTTATTATTTTATCCACTGCTCCTGTCTTGTTTAATTTGTTTGTCGTGAAAGTGACCAGCCCCAAATTATCACACTTGGCACGGAAATAAATTGTTCTCATCTCTGTAAGGAATTAAGATCACTTCTAAATAGTTAAGGAAAGCCCTTGACTTCCCTTTGCTACAAAGCAAAGAGAAAACCTGAGTATTGCCATATTTTCTCATTCCAAACAAATGATACGCAGCCAATTGAACAGACAGAGGAGGAACAGACACATGGGCTGAACGTGAAACTGTGTTTTGCATCTCGCAAAAGCTTCTTACACACTCATCTGCTGTTGCCTACAGTAGGAATTAAGCACACAACATCTCACGGAATCAAGATCTTAAATAACCACGAGAGGAATAGAAAAATGTAAAATTCACCTTGCATATTTGCAGCTTCGATCCATTCCCATATGCTTCAAAGACACTGCCAGCTGGTTCAGTTCAAGTTACCAGATTTAAGGTGGCCTTGCAGACATACAAAAGGTAGGCCGGTCTCGAAAGAAAACATTTCACCAGGCCTTGGAACCAAATGATTTCTCATGGTCAGCGAAACAAAGGGAAAAGTGAAGTTCCTTTTCTCCTCTTCCCATCAAGTGATTTTGTAGGAGCTACATTGTCCACATGGCTGGCAGGAAGGCTCAAAAATACATCGCAGTATGGTGTGTGCTAGTTCTCAGCTGCGAGATACACCCAAGTGATAAGGTTGCCAATTTTCCACTCTTCCACTTATCTTGTTAAATCGATCATGAAACACCTAGAAGTAGAAAGGAATCGGGAAATTTTGGTTTCATGCTTTTTTTTTCTGAAGCGTACTGGAGGACTGTACTGGGGTTTCAGAAACTTAGGGGTTGGTTTGAAGGAAAATAGTGTTTTCAAGCCTTTATTCTGCAATTTAAAAAGCCTGTCTAAAGGCATTTTGGATTTTCCTCCTAAAAGTTATATAAATGTTATCTGGGGACTGCGTCATATACAGATATCTTGAGGACAAATAAGTACAAATGTTTGCTGCCATTAAAAATACCCATCTATATTTGCAGCTGTTTTACAAATGTACATATTATCTGCTGAAAGTGTCGGCTGAATCGTGGGGAATCAGGAAAGACAGAGCAGGGGACTGGTCACAAGCAGAGACAGGTGACAACGCGAGGACTAGTCTGTATTGCCAGTTCTTCCATAGCATCACAAAGGGAGTTCTCATCTGCCAAGACAGTTTTCTGTTTAGAATGATGATGTCATCATTGTCCTTTTTGATAAACTCCCACGTAGAGATGAATTGCCCCTGCATGGGCTCTCCTGGCACGAGGAGATCTTTACAGGCTTACTTGAAGCCTCTTTTTTTTTCTGTGCTCTCCTATCTCATCTGGCTCAGATCTCTTTTGCCAGAGAACAGTTGTCGTTGTCCTTTATATTCACAGGGTCTCTGTGAAGCAATACCTTGGATGTTTCTTAAAGCTCCAAGCAAGGTGGGCCTTTCAACAGGGGGCTCCCACCCCGTTATGTAAAAAAGTAGCCCGCGTACCTTCTTTTATGTGCTTTTGATTAGTACTTCAAGCCCAGAGTTGCAAGTGCTAATTGAGAGAGATCCAAGCTCTATTCTCTCTGAGTACCTATAAATACAGCAGAGAGTTCACAGCTTGCTTGAATTTTATCTCCTTCACTAGACACTTACAGTTACCATCAGAAAAGTACCACACGAGGGGGTACAGTTGGCATCTGAAGTGCAGAAGGTCAGGACTGAGGCATGGTAAAACTCTGTTGGGAGTTTCCATCAGAGCTTCCTGTTGTAGCAAATGAATCCAGTCCCATTCACGCTTGGCAGGCTGATGCAGATACCTCATCCACGTGTCATCCACCGTCAGCTTTTGAGGGCTGTGATGAATTGTCGAAGTGCTGGTTTGAGAACAAAATTTCCTTCTTTGCTGAGATTTCAGCATTTTCCTGCTGGATCTCCAGGAACTTCAGACCACCTTTCTCCTAACTACGTGGTTCTTTTCTTGATGGAGCTGTCACCCTGAAATCTAATAAAAACCCTCTGTCATCCTTTTCTGGGCTTTCTGGTTTGACAGTTTCGTGTCATACCTTTGTTCCACAATAAAAATAAAAAATCGCTAGGCGTTAAAAGAAGTCCTTGGAAATCTGTAAGTGATAAGAGTCAGCATTTGCAGAACACAACACGACAGGTCTGACTGACCTCAGCAGCAACAGGAGATCACCATTTCTCGTGGATGAGCTGTTCCCAAACGTCTGCCTTTTATGCTGTACAAGGCAGAAATACCTTTTCTGGATCAAGGCTCCTACGCTTCTCTTACTCTTTACCAGAGATTGTCTATTATAGGGACATGTTTAATATCATCTATTTAAGGAATATCTTCATTTCTATTAATTCCTGAAAACCTGTGGCTTGTTCTGGGGTATCTTAGGATAAAAATACATCAGTGGTGTTATTTTAAAGTGTTACACTATTTATTGAGGGCTATTTTGTATGTTTTCCTTTTTAATCTTTGCAGTTTGACCCTGATAATGTTTGTGGATGTCCTCCAAGTCCTCTGCCTTTACTCTGGCTACCAGTGTGTCATCAACACTCTTTTGTTATTGGAGTGGCCCTTGCTCTGTTTGTTCTTAGCAGCTGACAGGAGAGCCAGTTGAAGGGAATGAGTAGTCAGTATTGATTGTTCACCTTCAAAAGCATGCTTCAGTAGCATGTGTAGGTACAGCAGCGTTGAACGTGCCTGTCCATCAGATGTTATGAAGCGTGCAGAAGGGAAGCCCCAAGACATGTTTGAAATGGTCAAGTTTCTAACTGTGTGTTGAATGCATAGAGATTTAGGAGAGCTGCATGGAGACAGTTGCCTGACTGCGTAACGCACTGGTAGTAATCAAATAACAACAAAGAGTAACTAGAAATAGAAGAGAATAAGGAGAAACTCAGACTCGGTCACATCTGTAGAACATAGGAAAAAATACGCATCCTCCTAAGATACCCTTCCGCCTCCCCACAGTGGAATTTCCCTGCTTTGAAGTTGTCTTGAGAAGACACAGTTTGCAATTTGCCCAGGAGGCCAGCAGGCCCAGACTACCCTACCACAGGCTAGGAGGTGGTTTCAAAGCTGAGAGCCCCTCCAGAAGAATGGTCTACAAGCATCTTGAATTTCTTTTGAATAGAGTGTGACCTCCGCTGGTCACTGTTGTGCTCAGGTACAGGGGAAGAAGGTCCCATGCCATTCTGTGGGACAAAATCTGAGTTCAGCGTCAACTCCAAGGTTCCTTTTTAGTTCACTGAAGAAATACGTAATGAGAATTTACATATGTTTAAGTAGAACTGTAGTGGGAGGGAGGGGAGCTGAAGCGTGTGTTTACACTTGCTGAGAGTCCTGCACGTCCTACATCTCCCTGCTTGTCTCTCATTAACATGGGATTTGTCAGTTATGTGTTAAAAAATAAAAATAGCCAGTTGCCGAGCGTAACAATTACGTACTTTTGGTTTATTTCCCTCACTTTTATGTTTCTATAAGCTTTAAAAAAATGAAATTATACAAAACCCCAACTGTCCAGGGCAGAATTTAACCTGGGCCCACAGAGAGGATACAAACTGAAAGAACCTTAAAGTAGAAAGTACCTATAAGGAGAAATATACCGTAAAGAAGAGGTTTAAGGAATCTGAGCACGAGTCATTTGTGCTACAATGCCTCACCACACTGGGGAGAGTAAAGAGTACGAAGGCACAATATTTTTGAATTTCCATGTCTTTGTGGGTTTAAGTCAGACCCTTAACCTTATTTGAATATAGTGTTTTTGTAGTTTAATACATTTCATACAGAATGTATAAAGAAGATTTAATAACTGTCTCTTAGCTGTGGTTTATCTCTACCTCAGAGAAAGCCAAAATGAGTTTCTAGTGAAATGGCTGAAAGAGCATACACGGTAAGTCTTCTATCAAATTATTTCCAGTCTTGCTGATTTGTAAAAGATCTTTCAGAAAGATTCTGTCTTTTTATGTAGAATGTTGAAGTTTGATTCTGCGCCCAAAATTTCTAAAAGGAACTGCAAATAACCAGCAAAAGTCTAGCTTGCCATCTTCTGCTCTTTCCAACTCCTGAGACTGCTTGCTGTCACATGGAATTTGTGCTAGCATTTAACCCAAGTTTTTCCTCAAAAGAGAAACTTATGTTCTAGTGTATTACATATTTCTGGCTGTAATAGCAATTAAATATTTTCGAAGGAACAAGTCAAATGCCCAGGCTTTTTGTTTTTCAGATGTGCGTCACAGATAAAGGACTACCTTTGTGAACAGACTTTTAGGGTAATAGGGACCCAAAATGTACAATGCTGATGTCATTCAGCAGCAGACACAAGTGTTCCAGGATGAGATCCTTTGATGTATCAAAGCAGAAGTATAAATCGAATACTTAATGCTGCTGTTGTCAACTGTTAAAAATGGAAATATTTCCACGGCATTTCACGTTCTCTGGGTAGCTTTACATCAGACTAAGGTGGCTGGGGGAATGGGATTGCACAAGGACAGTTAACTGTTTTCCTCCTGCCCCAGAAGCAAACTAGCCCATTGGGACGATTTAAAGCCACAAAGTGAAGCTGGGGCATGTGTTTGCCCTGCTTCCCCAGCCTCTTCCCTGTCTTAGGTGGTATAAAGGCACCTCTTAGCTTTGACAGCGCTGCAAAAGTTATTCAGATTTTCATAGGAGCGGTTTCCTAACACTGACACAAACATTTGAGCTCAGTGAACTTGAGTGGCCACCAAACAAGCAGAGTGAATGCAGCCGGTCTCGTGGGGCCACTATTGATGAAAGCTGGGCTGTGTATCTCCCAGAGAAATTAAGGATCTACTCCCATAATAATGAGCATTGCTTGTAAATCAGGAGTTAGTGTGGGCAGTGGGCAGTCTGGGTGTGGGGTATTAATGCTAGTTCTGCTTTGGACACGTACTCAAAAATGTCTCAGTGCCAGCTGGTGGTTCTGATTCGGAAGGATCTCTGTGTTTGTCTGTCTTCCTTGAGCACTCAGAATCAAGTGTCGAGGTTTGCTTTTGTCTTTTGTACAGTTCAATTCATTTGGGAGTTTTTATTCCTAGCATAAACAGAGCTGTGGTTTTGCAGTCGGCTTCAGCACGTTTAGACCCATGCTGCTGCTGAACGTGGTGCTACTGCTCTCCTTCCCTCCCTCCTGTGATTCTGTGTGATTCTCCTCCGGCTGCACCTTTCTGCTCCCTCCCTGGGGAGGATGAGGATGCTCACGGCTGCACAGTCAGCTGTGGCAGGAACCCTCTGGAAATTAATGCGTGGCTCAGATCTCAGGTGGATCAGTTTGAGGGGTTTTGATCCGTCTGACTCTGTGGCAGCATGAGAACTGGTGGTGAAACAACAGAGGAGTATTTTCCTGGGTCTGAGGCAAGGAGGGAGAGGAGGGTAGAGAGAGTGAACCTGCCTCTTGGCACTCTCCCTACTTCAGTTAGTTTAAGCCAATAATGAATCTGCACCTAGGAGTCCTCTTGCTAAACTCAGAAGTGAAACATGCTTCTGCTATTAAAGAAGACCAACCATCGGAAAATTCCAATGCTGCTTATTTTTTTTTTTTTTTGTAAAGACTTACTTTCTGTGTAGCATAATATCCTGAGGACTTGAAGCAGGGCCATCATACAGGAAAAATAAATAAGAGTGGATATTGAGTGGAAACAATGGTAAGAGCCAAGACAGTATTGGTGAGGAGAATGTTGAGAATACTGTTAAACCCTCTAAAAATTATCGAAAAGATAGGCACGGTTTCTAAGCTTTGACTGGGATGAAAACTAGAAATAAATTTGTTACTTCCCTTCTTTTTTTTTCCTATTAATTCCATCCCTCTTCCTGAAATTCCTACCTACCCAGTAGGGCCCTTGAAACCTGTGGTGCTGGAGATGAAGTGATTCCTCTGGGTTCTATCGGCATGTGAGGTGGGAAGGGAGCAGGGGGACTGCGAGGGGAAGGGAGGGGGAATGGGGGAAGCAGATGGATCCTAGATTATACTGCAGCTGAGATTGGAATAAAATTTCACCTTAAAATGGGGTGGCTTCTGCTTCTCTGAAACTCTTGGGGATAATTCATCTGCCTCTTGATAAACTGGCAGGGTTTCTTTCCAGGTTCTCTCCTCTATTCTCCTTCATGCTTTGTATGTGAATACATGTGTGTGAGGTATGTGTATGTAATTTTCAAGATGCCTGGCCCCTTTTTTCTCCTTGGCTAACTTCTGAAATAGAGCTGTCAGGATGATTCCAGCGTTTGGAGCCATATTCTTTCTGACAGAATATAACTCTTCTCCACAGTTTTCCTTTTTTATGGCCTGAAGTCAACGGCAATATTCGATGCAACCTAAGGTCAGGTTCTTGAATTTTAACACAATTTCCCATGAGAACTAGAAGGATGAAAATTCCTTTAAGACAGGGAACAAAAAGTGGAACAGTAGTATAAGGAGTAAAGACTTGTTATGTGGCTTTAAAAAAGCAGCTTGAAGAGGTTTCAGATCTAGGGGGGGTGAGCTTCATTTAATCTGTCCAGGAATTTAACACCAGTCGCCGTGTTATCTGTCATTTGTACAAAAGGGTTGAACTCTCATAGCAAGTGGCCATGCTAGCAGTCCTGAACTTCAGTAGGTCAGCTGCGAGCAGGTACACCAAATACTTAAGTAATAGAAAAAATGTGTTGAAATATAACATGTACAGTCATATGAACCTATATGACATGGAAGGATTTTAAACTATGCGATAGCAATGGGCTGTATGGGAATACAAGCACCAATTTCTTGTCAAGTCCTTTAAAATATGGAAAAAATTATGAGTTGGGCAGATTTGGCTAGTTCCTTTCTAGCTGATCAGTGTTATTCTTTGATGTCTTGGCAGGCAGAGGTTGTGAACACTTTAGTCAACAAAGAATTTTGTAATTGTTTGTTTATTTTCTGCAAAGGAAGAGGTTTCAAGCCTGTGCCCACCTCCACAGAGTGGAAATTCACAGGGACCTAGTTTTTATCTAGGCAAAATTTCCCATATAGTAAGTGGAAATTTTAGATCTCTCTAACATCAGCTGAACTTTGAAAAATCCAAATTCTCCTGTTCTACATACTTCTGATGTCAGGAGCCTTGGGTTTTGCATTAGTGAAGTAGGATGAGAATGAAAGTGTTGCTATTTACAAACCCTTTGAAGATGTAAGGTGCTGTAAATATAGAAATCATCACTTTTACATGGCTTTGGATGTGCTAAAAATGCATTGCATTTCATCAGTGGTACCGCTTTATGTTGATCAATGAAGAAGCTGAATATTAAATTTAGAGAAGTGTTTTACTATATATGTTCCATTAAGAAAGACAAAATAGGCTTTATTCATGTCGTATTTGAAGCTCTTTCACTTCCCCAAATGTCAGCTGCCAAACTTTGTTGCCATCCTTAGTTGCGGCTGCAGAGTGGGACTTTTTCCCATTTTCTTACGTTTGGAGGGGCTTGCCTTCCAGTAATAATGCTATCTTATCAATGGTTTCAAAGCCAGGTTTTAAATGGAAACATCAGCTAAGAATTATATTTTAACTAAGATGTAGCATTGCAGGGAGTAAGAGAAACCCCACAGAGTACAACATGCTATGGGGAAAAAAGCAGAAGCCTTCTGGCCCATGGCAAGATGAACTACCAAAAATCCAGCTTTCTAAATGACATCCAGTCCAATTACATTGAAGCATTTTATAGAAAATCTACTCTACAGGATGATATTTACAGTACTGAAAGCGCCTCTGTAGATTTTGTGTCCCCCCCCATGATATTTTTAGTCTTTCCGTAACAATATCAATTATTTCACATTCTGTTTTCAATCTGCTTCATGTTCCCTCGTCCTCCCTCTCCTTCCCTCTCCCCCCTCCTCCACACCCTTTCTCTCATATCATCTCAGAGCTGTTGGAAAAAATCCTGCCTTTTTGTCTGCAACGCTCTTCAGCTTTAGCAATTTTCCATTTCACTTCTTTCTTGTTATACTTTTCCCATTTAATATTCGGGGAGAAAAATTGTTCTGTTTAAAGGTGAGCCAAAGACACCGTCGCAATGTTTTGGCCCAAGTTCGTAATTTCAAATATAAAGTTTACTTACAGTTTCCTGCGCTTTCCATTTGACTGTTATTAAAG
>VZZY01003346.1:0-39157 GCA_013400335.1 Eurystomus gularis | reverse complement strand
GGGGGGGGGGGGGGGAAGGAAAAGGTCTTAACTTTTACCATCAGCAGCAGGTGTATTTTTACAACTGTCACCGTTTCTTGTCCCTTCTCTAGTTTGCAGCAGCTTGGAAGCTCTGCAGGCCAGTGCTCACACCACCCGGTTCTCACGGCAGCCCAACGCATGAGTGGGAAGATGTTGGTCGGGATCTAAAATGGCATCATGAGGGTGTTCTAGGGGGAGACGCGATCCAAATGAGTTCTAGGGAGGGAAGTGAATTGAATTAAGTGCTACAAAAAGCCGTTATTAAGACAGGGTGGGAGTGTGTGGGCAGCTGTGGTTGTCTGAGCTGGTTAAGCGGGAGAATGCAAGTGATTTTAAGTAGAGTCCAGGGGCTTTGAGATCAGAAGCCTTCAGCAACACAGCGCCTTCTACTATATTTTCAGAGTAAATGAAGACCGAAGGAAACAGTAAGGACTTTTAATTTTACTAGTGATTTGCATATATGAGTATAGAAAACGTCTCTTTGCATTTCAGCCGTGACTGTTCTGTCCTAGCTGGTTCTTCCTTACAGTTGATATAAAAAGGCGATGTAAAAGTGGACAAAAATGATGATACTACTCTTACGATACCCAGAGCTGGCAAACACTGAGATACCACAGCATTTAGGCACCATGGTGATAGATGCCTTAGAGATAAATACAAGAGAGACAAACAGAATGAGTCAACGCGTTGCCCAATTTGCATAAAAATTTTCATAAAATAACTTGCAGTGTTTGAGAAAGAAAATAAATATTTGGTGTTTAGGTTGCTATGGTGTTGTGGTAGTGAAAGAAACAAAACTCCGAGCAAATAGTCAAAGCTACATCATGAGTTTACTAACCGGGCAGCATCTTCTAAGTAACAAAGCGAATGTGAAAAAATGTTTTAATTGTGTAGAGGCTAGATGAGATACCGGCTAGTGTAATGACAGCCTTTCCTGTCCTCTTCGCTTATAAAGCAGATTTTAACCACTGATATCAAGAAGTTCTGAAGAGGATTGTGCAGCAAATGATGTGCATTCCTGTATTTACTCCGATGAATAAGCTTTACTTTTGTCATACCGCTTGGGACTTGGTGACAGAGCAGGTTTTGTCAGCCCCGAGAGCGTTTTCTGCTTTTCCTTTCAGTTGAGATGAACGTTTACCCTGTTTTACTAATGCTTCTTTTTGAGTCAGAAGCAGAGTCTTCAACCCAAGGGTGATGAATGCTTTCCCTTGCGTGCTCTTCTTGACTAACATCTGGTTTCAGCAGACCACTTAAACACACGCCTAAGTGCATCCTTAAACATTTTGTTGGGCATATGCCTAAAGGAGTACAGTGGGCACATTAAATAAAGAGCAGGATATTCTTAAGTGCTTTTTTGAATAGGGGCCTGAATGGGAACGGAAAGAGAATTATGTACCTTGTTTTAATTGGGTGAATTAAGTAGCCGAGGATATGTTTCATTTACTGACATTATCTTTTGTCGTTGTATAACTTTAAAGATTACAGAAGAATACTTCACCCAGATTTCCTTGAATATATATGCTTTAATAGGTACAATTTCCCTCAGTATAATTTAGCTGCAAAAGTATTGATAAAAAAATAAGTGCTTGCTTCCATTCAGCCATATTTTGCTGGTAAATGAGCTTGCAATACTGAAAAAAGGCTTTAGGGGGGATAAAGAAAAAAAGAAAATTGACAACTTCATGCTAACTTTTTGGAAAGCGCATCAAAGTCGAATATTTTGTGCCTTTGCTACAGTGTCATCAGTTTGAATTGGTAGTCCTGACTGAGGAGGCAATAACCTATTTCTTCGGTTAGGCATGGATGAATGAGCAAATTTAAGAATGCAGGACCCCAACCAGACTGAACATCCTATTTTGCAGTTTGTAAAGCCTGTGGCTGTGACAATGCAGTCGTCAGATGAAGTCATACTCTTTCCTGGTGGATGAATGTCTTGGAAAGTGCATCGGAGCATAGCAAGACTAGTTAATTTTTCTACTTTGCAGTCTATTTATTGGGGGCAGGGGTAAGAAGTTTAAGGATAAGTTAACATATCCAGCCCTCGTAGGAAATTGCCTGGTGCTCTTGTAAGTTCCAGAGGAGATGTGGGAAAAACCTTGAGCAGAAATGATGGCAAAATTAGACATCAGAATTACACAAGAGTTAGTCAAATCAGGGCTCAATGGAATATGCACCTGGATTGTCTGGTTGTTTGGGGTTTTTTTCTCTGCTTAACTTCTACTGAAAACTCTTTCAAGAATGGCATGTTTTGCCAATATTTTTCCTTGCGGATAACTTTAAATAAAAGGAAACTAT
This sequence comes from Eurystomus gularis, assembly GCA_013400335.1. Classification (NCBI taxonomy): domain Eukaryota; kingdom Metazoa; phylum Chordata; class Aves; order Coraciiformes; family Coraciidae; genus Eurystomus; species Eurystomus gularis. Next base: position 36,838 of record VZZY01003346.1, on the reverse strand, counting down.
CCCCCAAATGCATACTTATACAGGCATTTGGAATGCAGTTAGTGTTTTCATTATGACTGAGCAATTTCAGCTGTGAGCAACTCTTGAGCAAAAAGTAGAAAAAAATAAATACATCTTTGGAGGTAAATTAAATTGCAGTACCCAAAGAATTGGGATCTGTCTTTTATAATTTGGACATGACAAAACTGAAATAAAAATAAGAGTTCAAAGTAGATTCTGCACTGCTTTCAAATGCCTTTGCAAAAATGGAATTGAAATGGAGTATAGGGACTGACACAGCTTAGAAATATTTTTCTCTTCGTTTTCAGCATGTACTCATCAGTGTGTACTCCGTGTAAAGGTTTTGTCTACAATTTCAAAAGCCTTTATAAATGAAACTCAACAAAACCCATGGTCTCTCTAAGCAGAAATGATCTTATCCAGGCCAGTCATTTGCATAGTGTGTATCAGTGTATGTGTGCACAGCTATGGAGACAATTTGCGGAAGAGGCAGGGAAAAGACAACGCTGACAATATTATTTGTAAAGTATCTCTGCCCATTCATTCCCTGAATGATGTTGCGCCATCTAAAACACTAATTGGATTGCACGACTGCATGACTCTCCAGAGTATTGCATCTCAGCGATAAAATCCCCGCAGAGTCATTTATCATGTCAAAGGGTAAGTGATCTTTTTTGGGGTATTCATCTGGATAGATGAGAAACAAACACTGTGGTTTAGGAGTTTGTAGATATGTAGACATGACCTGTGAATGAGTGATCTGCGAGATTACGCACCGAATGTGCTTCAAATGGCAACGTAAAATGCATTTCAGTATCTAAGTATTAGGTGTCCTTTTAAAATTTGAGATATTTATAGTTCTAGGCAGCCCTCAAACACCTCCGGCCACTTCCATAATGCAGTATCACAGTGGGAGTCAAAGAAAGGTGCAGTGAGTCTACCAAGGATTAAGGAAGTGGATTTTGCACTTAGGAGGAGTATTGGTCTTATTGGCTGACAGCCAGAAGAATATGAACCAGGAGTGTACTCAGGTGGCCAAGAAGGCCAACACCATCCTGGTTTGTATCAAAATAGTGTGGCCAGCAGGACTAGGGCGGGGATTGTCCCATTGTTCTTGGCACTGGTGAGGCTGCACCTCCAATGCCAGGTTCAGTTTTGGGCCCCTCACTTGGAGAAGGTCTGTCTCTTCTCCCAAGTAACAAGCAATAGGACAAGAGGAAACTTTGTCAAGTTGTGCTAGGAGAGGTTTAGGTTGGATATTAGGAAAAATGTCTTTGCAGAAAGGGCTGACAAGCCCTGGCCCAGGCTGCCCAGGGCAGTGGTGGAGTCCCCATCCCTGGAGGGGTTTCAAAGCTGTGTAGATGTGGTGCTGAGGGACATGGGTTAGTGGTGACCTGGCAGTGCTGGGTTAACGGTTGGACTCAATGATCTTAAAGGTCCTTTCCAACCAAAACAACTCTGTGATGCTCGGAGGGTGTTATTTTATTATCCCATAGCAATCTGTGTTGTGGGCAGGCCTGACTGTCTTTGAAATGCTGTAATGTACTCATGTTCAGCAGTCTTCTTGGCTGCAGTCCAATAAAGATACCTTGGGGGGATTATCATTTTTCTAAATGGTATGATTTTTCCAGTGAGAACTTTGGTCTTGAGTCTGCAAAAAGCAGCACCGTTGATTGACTTTAAAAACACAAATAGTGGAGTCCAATGGGAAATGCCTTTAATTTCCAAAAGCATGTCAGGCTGGACTCTACGGACAGAGTTTTGTGCTTACTGCTCTAAGTACCTATCTTGTCTAATTTCAAAATACTCCAAATCAGCTACAGGGTAAGGCCAAGAGCACTTACATCCTGAGTTATCAATGTCTGCAGTATAGAGACATGTCTTTTTTGGATATTCCCAGGAGAAATGCAATCTTAGCCGTGTATTGACCATGGAGAGCAGCATGGTCTCTTAGGGCATATCCAAGCACCACTGGAATTCACAAAGTAATATTCTTTCCCTTAACTAACTGATATAACCTAGCCTGGTAGCCATTACTGGTCTATCAATTATCTGTGTGTAGATTCTGCCCTCCAACTATCTCACTTGAAAAAGTTTCCCAACTAATTGTTTCCTGAGTATCAGGGATAAGGGACTGCCGAGGGCTCCGTAACCAGGGTCTTCTACAGAAAGGGAGGGTTAGTTGTCTTTTGGGCTCAATTAGGTATTTAATTTTTAAAAATGTATTGTTTTTTAATCAAGTGATGAATCCTGGATCTTTCCTGCTGCAGGTTGTAATCCACCTTGCTACCATCTTGCTTTCTCTGTCTCTCGTAAAGGGAATTTTTTGGCGGGGCAGGAGCTGGAAGATACTTCTACATCTGGCTGTCTTGGGGATGAAAAAGTGTGGGGAAAGGCTCATGTCCCTTCGGTTCATGAAAAAAGTGCTTAGAAGAAGACTCTACGTTGTGACTCTTGGGTGGAAGGAGGTCTCTCCCCAGTACATGCTGACATGATGCAATTGTGTAGCTTAAAGGACTTTGAATAGTCCCTTCCTTTTGATAGTTCCCATTTCTCCTATGTGCACTGACTCTCCATGTGCCGTTCCTAGCTCTCCCCAGGACTTGTTAAATTTGGCTGAGTATCAGAAATTCTATGAAGTGGTGGGCTCACCCCTCCGAAAAAGAAATTTTGTTCTATTAATTCAAAAAGTGATTACACAGTACATGACTGGAGTGGGGAAGGGCTGAAATTGCTCCTTATGCTCATTTCTCAGTATGTGGGTGGACTTTGGTAACTCAAAATGATTCAAAGGTGCTGCTACCGAGAACGCGGCAACAGGGAATCCCGAGGGCAGAGGCACATCTTAAACCCTTTCTTTTTCAGAAATAAAAGCTTTCCTTAAATTTATTTGGGAGTCTCCATTTTTCTGTCTTAAAAAAATGCCATAAGAGGAAGGTTGGGATTTAGAACAAAAATCATTGGGCAAAAGATGGGGAAAAAAAAAAAACCATGGGGAAAAGACATTCAATGTTTTTTAAATGCATCCAAAATAACCTATTTGTACTCTATAAGGTCTGATACATCTCACCTAATTTCAGGTACCTAGGTGAGGGGCAAAAAAAGAGTCAGTTGCTCTAAACTCTTCCAGTTGGGTATGGAATCATAGGATCACAGAAGGTTTTGGTTGGGAAGGGACCTTTAAAGGTCATCTAGTCCAACCCAGCCCTTATTGAAAGTGATGGGCAGCTCCACACAGCCCACACCACCTCTGGTTTCCTCAGTCCTTCTCCAGTGATCATAAGGGTAGCCAGAAAAAAATCAGATTGTCACTTAGGAACCGGGTATTCTACTAAGATTAAAACTCTGGCCTTAAAAAGAATATTTCCTAAGAGATTTTAGTGCTGAAGGATGGAGAAAAATGTACCTCTTGGGATTTCCAAAAGATCTTCAACTTCCACTGATTTTAATGGGACTTTGTAACTTTATTTTGTAACTTAATTTTTGCCCAGCTGCTTATATTCTTTTCTTAGTCTATATTCAGCAGGGTATTTCAACAATAACAAAAACCTGTGGCATAACAGTGTTACTATTGAAAAAATTCTGATACATTATGAAGTGTTATCCGTGAATGCAACAGTGCTGGGAGAACTGTACATAAATATGCCAATAAAACCTGATTCCTCTGGAGCAGTGACATACCCATTGGTAAAATACTCCAGAAATAAAGCCTGGGTGCACCACAATGATGAAGTTAAGTAAGTTCATTAAGGGGGTCTTTGATAAAGCTTGACTTTATTTATTATAATAGGGGGAAATTAAATAAACCCTAACTTCTGCAGTGGATGAAATCCTTGAATTCCAAATATGATAAGCTTAAATTTTGCATACCTGATAAACGTCTTATTTCTATATTCAGGCATGATCATTAAAGTTTTAAATAGCTTAGTGCTGAATTCATTAATTCCAGAAGTAGCATCACTGACGTGTCGCTTGGCTACAGCAGCCATCCCACTGCGCTTTAAAAACACGTGTGGTACATTTACCAAAACAATAACTTCATCTATTGTTGCCTGGTACTGTGATAAAATGCTGATAAATTGAAGTGGCTGGTGTTTGCTAAGCACAGAGTATCATTTGGGGGTTTTCTTTTTTTTTCCAGAAGGAAAGAAAAAAAATCCCAGTTGAATTTGCAATGGAAGCAAGTGTTTTTCCAGTTCAGCAGTTTCTGCTGAATTGTAAACAATTGGGTTGTTTCAAGAGGAGAGTAGCACGGTCCGTAACTCCGACAGCTAGTAGTGGTTTAGTTTACTGCTTCTACCACCTGCCTTCTCGCTTAATATTGGAAGCAAGAAGCATGCAATTAAGTATGAGGAAATGAAAATAAATGACACTGTTCATTGCACATTACAAAGTGCCTGGCAGAAAAAATGCAGCTTGCCTGGACCTGATGACCCTTGGGGAAAACATGTCTCGTGCCTGGGAAAGCGCCAGTGAATCAGACACTGACCCTGGTTTTATCTGTTATCAAACGCTTTGCTTGCCCTCTCAACAATTTCAAACTTTTTTTTTTTTTTTAATTATAGTTGGTCTCTGAAAAGCCAGGAGATACTAAAGTGAAACGCGCACTGCACGTGTAGGACACCAAACAGCCTGGGCTATTTTCTTAATCATTTCTTGAGGAAAGTTATTTGGATTACATCCCTAATTGGACCAATTCAAACTGATTATTAAATTCTGAGTCTTACTGTAGAAGAGAAAAGGGTTTTAAAAATTAATTCCAACTAAGCAGCATTGAGTGCGGTATTACTGGGTATATAACTCAAACCCTTCCTTCACCTGAATGCTTAAAACCAGTTTCGTTTCAAAATGTGAATGCTATCCCTTTTTTTTTCTATATATGGCTTATACAGTTGTTAGAACATAATAGTAATAATTGTTTTTTAGTCACTCATCCTCAATTGTCTAAGCACCTTTACAAAGCTGAGTAAATGTTATCCTGATATTACAGAATAGGAAGAAACTGCACCACAGAGAAATCTGGTGGCTTGCTCAGAACACACAGCGCATCAGAGAGTAATTGAAAGTGAGATACCCAGTTGAGCAAGAAAATAAAGGCTTTAGCATAGATCATGATACTGTGCTACAGAAGTCAAATTCATCTTTTTTAGCTCCCGAATGTCTCCAATGCATGAATTCAGCCACTGCTGTCTGATTTAGATGGTCACGTAGAAATGGTGGGGAAGATTTCATCATGAAAGCAGAAGCAAGTAGACACTTTCATGTCTTCATGATCTGCTACAAAACTAGAACCCAGATGAGGTTTGCCAAAATATGTAAACTTTTCACTGTAGCAGAATAGCCAGAGGGTATTAGAAAACAGATAATTTCAGGTAGAAGGGCTGCCAGGGCTTCACAGTTTTTAATTGTTTCATCCTGAAGAATGGAGCATCTTGGTAACCTGATGGGTATTGTTTTGAGTATTTTTTTTTTTTTCCACCCCGTAACCCAAAGTAAAACTCAATGATGCAAACTCAGGAGGAATTGAAACCTTATAAGGATTCACAGACCCTCCAAACCAAAACCACCAACTTTCGCATTTCTGGCTATATGCAAGTATGTTCTCTCTCTCTTTAATCGTAGAATGGTTTAGGTTGGAAGGGACCTTAAAGATCATCTAAGAGGTTGGACCCCCAACCTCTCTGCCATGGAGGGGATGATATTTCTTTTTTTCCAACCTCATTTTAGATTAGTTTCTCCTGTTCTATGAAAGGTAGTCTTCTCTCTTACACTTCTTAATAGGACTCTTTAGCCCTATTAAGTCCTATAGACCCTGATAGGAAAAAAAAAGGTGTTTTGATGTCGGTCCTTCAGTCTCTGCTAGTTCAAAAGCATGTCTTTCCAGAGATGCTTTCTATCCATAGTCCTGCACAACATGAAATATGTTTGACAGCTATATTACCACACTGCAGATTGCAAAGCAATTCACATTCACACTTCTAAGTGCCTCTCCTTTCAAGACTTATGGATGTATGCCAAATTACTTGCATTGTGGTATATGGCCTTGTATATGTACTTTATAGAATAGTCCTTTGGTTTCCATTAAAATCAATGAAGTAGAGACCAAAAGAACTTTTCTGAAGTGTGTACTAGATGTCAGGCAAGGTTAATAATAAAATACTTCATGTATAATATGCATCTTCAACATATTTCCGTGTTTAAGATGGTGTTTTCTGTATTTAGGATGGAAATTTTGCTGCTAAATTTAACTGTTGGGTAGTTCAGCTTTCATTTTTTGCCCTCATTAGTGTCTCTGTAAAAAATGAATATATGATTTCATACCCTCTTTAGGCAGTGTTTCCAAATGTAATGGGCTGGCAACTGCTTAAGGAGCCCGAGGTCCTGTGTTAACTAAACCATCACCATGATCTCAAATGAAATGGGAAAGACACAGGATACCCTCCAATGCTATTTTATCTAGATAAGTTAGTGGCTGCATCGTGTCATAACACCTCAGTCACTAAGTTCTTATGTTTCATTACAGCAGTTCTTTGTCAGGCAAGTTAAAGTGGATGATCAGCAGGGATGGTAAAATAATACCATTATTAGTTATTAAAATATTAGTGTGATTACTATTAGTCATATTACTATGATGAATGGGGCAAATTGATAGATTTCAAAAATATGGACCTATGGCAAACATTTTAATAACCTAATTTTTGGGGAGGGGAGAGGAGAGACAGGTGCTTTAAAGACGTCTCAGTAAAATATGGACTCGTGATTTTAGTGAGTCTCAGGAAAGATTGACTTGAAGGGGGAGAAAAGGCAGAAGAATGAGTGTGTGATGGTGCAGGATACCTTGCGTCTTTCTATTTTTTTATTTTTTTTTCAGTGACATTGTATTAAAGTTTCCCTTAGGTCTACAGTACTAGAAGAAAGCTCAATACAGTTTTTAAATTGCCATGAAGTTTAGAGGAGAAAAGGAGAAATACATGGAAATAACTGTCACTGGCTGTTGTCAGTAAATGCAAAATCCATGCAGTTTTGTTCGTGTTAAAAGGATGTTTTACCAGAGTGGGGCAGGTACAAGGTGGACTAGTGACTTGTGTTTCCATATAGCCTTATGTTTTTGTAGCCCAGACTCCTTGTAGATTGTATTCTCCAGAGGATAAGTGAATTCCATACAGTATTTTTCACTTTGAATGTAGCATATGTGAAAACTCCTGGTCTATGTCTCAAAGAAGTTCTCTAAAATCACGTTGTGTGGTTAGCAAACATCAGTATGTCCATTTATCAAAATAACTTGAAAGAAATTATAAGGAACAGGCACCAAAATGCACTGGAGTAGTTGCATTAGATAATTCTCTGTAAGTAAATTTGAAAATGAAGCAGACTGATGCCCTTTAAGAGAATGCTGGCCTAATTAGTCAGACAGAAAGTATGCTGCTTAATTTCAAAATACAGAAATTTCTGGATGTTAAATATAGTTTGTAAGAATTACTATACTGGGACACACTTCCTCTTACCTCTGAAAATAACCCATGAAAGGTAGGAGTAGGTAATAGCAAGCAGTGCACCTATGGTATGGTCTTCCATTTGACATGCCCACATATGCTCTGCTTCTGGTAGGCCCAAGATCCGTGAGTTCGTCTAATCTCTCTCAGCATCGTAAAGATCAAGTGTGTCACAGCAAGAAAGTTCTGTCCACTGAAGTGGTGGAATGGAAAAACAGAACCTCACAAGTGAGAACTCTTTCTGCTTTCCTCACCAAACTGTAAAGAATCAGCCGTGATTACATAAGCCTTTTCTGCAGGGCTTTGGCAGCTCTAACCGTCCTCAACTAAGGTGACAAAAATCAACTGAAGTACCCGAAGTGAGGCTGTAAGCAGCGTAAAAAGAAACAAAAGGTGTAAAAGGCAAACTTACAAAAAAAGTTGCAGTTATCGTTTGTGTTAAAATAACTCATAAATTGGTTAAACAGTTTAAAAGGGTCAGTAGTTTTTTGCCCGGGCTTTCACTTTCAGGCCACCCAGATACTGGAGATGAGGAAAATGCAGAGAAATAAGATGCCTGAAGAGGTTTAGAACTTACATTAAGGCAAGATGCTTGGTTGTGTCTATAGGAAATTGCTTCATAATAACAGCATGCAGTGAACAGAGAAAATAAACTTCAGCTCAGTACTACTGATGCTAAAGTTGAATTCTGCCCAGATTGCTGGAGAAACCCTCTCCAGCAAATAGAGAAAATGATGGCATAACAGTGACTGCCACCTGCTGCAATCCTGAAAGAAAATGTGGGTGCCAGGATGTTATTTCCCAGCCGTTATTAGCTCTTTGGTGGCTCCACTGTAAATGTTCTCTGAGTGAACTACTCTGGAGACTGCTAGACAGATCTTCAGCTGCTGACAAGAAAAGAAGCTATGAATGTGAGGAAAACATCAAATTCTCACTTCAAGTCCCTGGTGTCTCGTGCAAGGACCTCCTGCCAGAATACGTTAGACTAGTTCTTTACTTACCTTATTTTGTCCTCTGCTATCAGCCCCGAAGAGCACCGCAGGTCCAGAACTGGGGCACATTAAAATCCAACGTGCCTTAAAAAAAGTTGAAAACAAGCTTATATACTTCTCCAGCAGAAACGTGGAGCCAACTCGGTACATTTTGGGTTTGGCTTGAGAGTGAGACCAAAGTCATGGCTGCTGCTCAGGTGCTGCAAAATAATAGCAAGGGCAGTATTCAAACGTGGCTGGTACAGGTTGAGGATGCTGAGATCTCTCCATAGTGTACACGTCTGTATGGATTCGTATGATGTGAAGTACATCTCAGAACATAATCTTGCCTTTTTGGAGGAAAAATGAAGTTTTGTGAGGAAAACGAAGTATCTGCTATTGGCAAATGAGTGTACAACAGTCTTGAATAACTACTGGGAAGTGGTGATTTTTTACAGTGGAAAGGAAACGTCTCTGCAGAACACATAAAATATGATGTATTAGCATAATATTGTCATTGAAGATCAAGTGTTATAATATTTTATATTTTTTTCATTGGTCTTCCATAAACATACAATAGCAGGTTAATATATCAAATGTATACATAAAGTCTTCCCACTGTACGTAACTGTTCCATATATTACTGTTATATCTTCTGAGATTAAGTAAACGCAGAGTGTAATGTACTCTACATAAATATAGCACTACTGAATCACAATAAAAATTTAAAAATATCTATTTAGCACAAGAGCTGTGTCAGAATCTCTCAGTGAAAATGTTGGTTAGCTGAAATGGGAAGGTTTTTTTTTTTCTCTTTTCCCAGAAATGTACCGATTTCAACAAAACTTCAGTTTCAAGCAGGATTTTTTTGTTAAAACCGAATAAAACATAGCATACCCATCAGTCAGTGGATGTGTGTGAACCAAGAGACCACAAAGGTCAGTTTGTTCTTCTCTCTGCTTTACACAAGAGGCTTGAACCTGGATTTTCCACTTAGGTGAATGCCCTCCCTCGTGCTGCTAGTTTCAGTTTCCCCCGTTGAACGTGCTGCCATCTGTTTACACGGGTAAGTAAGCGACCCTTTGGAAGATGGAGCCTCAGACCAGCTCTAGCACATAGACCCAAATAAGTGACCATTTGGAAGATGGAGCCTCAGATCGGCTGTAGCACAGTGACCCAAGAACTCAAGGGAGTTGATGTTCATGTTCTCAGAAAGCTTTTGCATATTTCCAAAAAAAGGTCATTAGAAAACAGAGTTCTGACAAATTTGAAAGCAACAAAAAAGGACATTTCAAAGATATTATTGAAATATAGTAATATTTCAGTAGGTAAACACTGCAGCTATAAGCAACCTCTTTATTTACGGTAAGCAAGGTAACGGTGCACACCAGAATTCATGTGGCAGAGAGGGAAATGTTGCTCCTGTTTGTAACCTGTGGAGACAGTGACAGCTTCTCATTACAGCTAAGAAAGGTATGACTTCAATTCCTACAGACTCCTGGAGAAGCCCACCCCACTAAGCCAGCTTGAGGTGGGGACTAGGCTGCTGCAGGTTGGCCCAGCTGAGTGTTGGAGCCAACTCCTAACCCACCAAAGTGACCACGAAGAGCTCAGTCCTCCATGTGCTGAAGCCAACACAAAACAGAAGAAAAATGAAGCCAAACCCTCAGTACATTCATTCCTGCAGCTTTATATCTGTTTGCCATAATTACCCTGCATCTCATTTCGCCGTCAGGCAATCCTGAAACATAAATCCTGTGCTTGTCTCCTTGATGTAAGATTTTACTTCACTTAGAATGTTTGACTCTATTTGCAAAGGCAGGATGAAAAAGCATTTTATTTGTGCTCTGAAATGCGAGAGCGGAGCAAGCTCCTGCAGGCAGGCTGCTTTGTTGAGTCAAATTTATACTCTCATTTTGAGTGTGGAGCTTATACCATTCTTCACTTCACAGGAAAAAAAGATGCTTTACGCTAATACGCGGTAATCTCTGTACAATCCCTACTCACTTTCTCTGCTTTCAGCCACGCCCTAGCGGGAAATTTCTCTGAGAAATTAACATGGGAATTGGGTCTCAACTGCGCTTTCAAATCTATTTATCAGCAAAATTTTTTGTACTGTTATGACAAAGAGATTTTACTAATAATAGTAATAGATCTTTGATAACAGATAAAACCCAGACGCTGAAAACTCCTACGCGTGGACCATTTGCTTTCCTAGTACATTTTGAACATGAAATAAGTTAAATTACTGTTCTTTTCATAACAGGCTGTAAATTGGAAAAGTGATGAGTGAAAAAAAAAATAAGGCACTGTGTTCAAAAATCTAAATGGTGAAGTGTTGCTTTCGATAAATATTAACTCTTAAGAGTGAAGCTGGTTATGGATGGCCTCGCACTATTTTTATTTTCTGTGATCAGTATAATGGAGTGGTTGTATGTAATAGATAACTCTGGCTATGTCAGTGTGGCTGGCCTGCAAAAGCTAAATAAATAAAAAGTGACTTAGCTTCTATTTACCTTGCAGCAGGTGAACAAATAAGGTGACAGTGAAATAAATTATTTTTTCCTGCCAGCTAAGCATGTCGTCAATCCTTCTTACTAAAGTAATGAAGCAGGGAAACAATATTTTGTTTGCTTTTCACCGTGGCGGAGGAGATTCGCATCAAAAAGGGAGATAATGCTTCAAATTTAAGGATAGGGCCTGCCTGCTAAGTCGTGTCGTGCTTCCTGGTTTAAAGCGATCTGAGATGGCTCTAGACTATCCTGTCATGAATATTGCCTCCTAGAAATCGTTAGCAGAACTTATAAAGAACACACACAGGTAACTTATTTGGGTCTCAGAGACACTGGGTTGTGGAAATTTTATCTATGTACTGCAGAGGATTTTTTCAAAGGAAGTATGTGTGTCTTCTGTCGATAATCAGCTGCTCGTAACTCTTACCCTCTTGCAAAGTAGGACTGTAAAGTGCTGGTGCAAAAGAAAAAAATCCACATTTATTTGCTTCTAATTCATTCTTTCAATTGGGAGTGAAAGCTTCAGTTTAGATTTCAGGGGTGCCATTCAGAGCAAAGTATTTGTAGAATTTAAAAAGTGGCCTTTTACAAAGGCAGCAGTGAAAATGTGATGTGTGATGTGTTGTTTACCTCCCCTGACAGAATTGCAGGGTGGCATTTCTCCACAGGCTCTTGGATATTAGACTATTAAACCCACTTGCACTACCAGTGCTGGACTTCCGAAAACTTCTGTAATACGTACATCTGACAGCTTTGAGAAGCAGGGGAGGAAAGTGAAAGACTGTGCAACACTGAATCCTGTGGCAACTGGGCAAATTGCCAGTAAATTCAATGAAGCTTTTGATTAAATTCAGAGTGTTTTACATTAAAGCTGAATTTGGGCCACCGTCTATGGCTGTTAAAGTTACACAGCTTTAAAAAGTTACATGAAATTTTACCTACTTGCAAAAATTCAATTTCATGTTGAATCTATTTTAAACCCACTTGAAAAATACTTTTGAATTATCTGTTAAGGAGTCATATGGAGTATGGCTTCTCTCTTTATTTTCTGTCTGGACGGATCAGTTGAAGCACATGGTGATGTGTTCCCAGATAGTTTTAGACACACACTTGGCAGCAGCAAATGAAAATACATATACGTGGTTCGTTTGTATTTAATAAAACTCTTCCGTTGGTGAGGGATTTGTTTTTATGGCTGTGTTAGAATGATACATAATTAAGATTGTTCTCACCTTTCCCCTTTCCATTTGTATTAAATTGATTTTTTAATAATGACCAACTTCTTTCATCAGTAAATGTCCAGGAGTCATGGACCTTGAGAGCTCTGCTGACATACTTTCATGTCCTAAAGGATGTGAAAAAAAAAAATACATCCCTTTCCTGCCCATCCTATGTAGTAACAAGGCCAGCTGAATTCTGCGTAGGAGACCTGCATACTTGTCTGAACTTTGTCTTGCTTTAGCTCGCAGCAGGTTTTATCTTGTCCAGTGGGAAGCATAAAATGGGCCCTGATGCCTGTGAAGTCCAGGAGGTTTGCTGCCATGGAGTCAAAATGTGTGTGGTTGTCTGCTTTGTGTAAAATAACAGTACTTCTTTTGGCCCTCTATAATGAGAAATAGCATATTTCTTCACTTCTGAATTACAATATGGAATGGGAGACGAGGTTAGAGAACTCAACAGAAGTTGTATCCACAGCTTGAAATTCACTTTCCTCTAAGATATGAGGTGAATCAAGGACTCTTCGAGGTGTCGCAACCTCCTCTACGACTAGGACCAGAGCGCTAAGTAAGGGATGCAGTGTTGAAAAGAGCTGCAATTTGGGTGTAGAGCTTGTTCCCATGGATACCTTTGGGGCATTTAGAGTAGATACCTCACCCACCAAAAGTAAGGTGAGACCTGCTTGGAGGATTGTGGCCTTATTTAGAATCCACACTTCTACTTTTGCAACTACCGGCTTAAGCAACAGGAGGTATTTGGAGACAGGGAGTGTTATTAGTGAATTTGTTGATGTCTTTGGGAATATTCTGGACAGCAAGTCATTTCGTGAGATGTAAGGAGATACAGGGAAGAGATAACAGCTACACTTTCTCTCCTCATGGAAAGAGCAGTGAGTTTTGCAGTATGGTTTTGCTTGCTGGAGAAAGTTGGGTTCATTAGCTCCTAAGTCTCCAGACAAACCTGGAGGGGAATACCACTGAATGCTCCAGGCAAGTACAAGGAAATGACGTGGATGGAAGTGCTTTTCCATAGTGGATGATTTCCGGCTGCAAAGCCTTAGGTCGCACATTTGAATTCCACACTCATCCTTTGTCAGAAGGCAAAGTTCCTGGCAAAAGGTTGTTTCCTGACCCTTTTTAGATAAGCAGATATCATCAATTAATTCTCTTGAGGCTGGGTGCCAGTTGCACTAACTGGAAATCTCCAGACCAGGTGGGGACTAGAGGTCCTTTGGTACGGAAGCCGAAGTTATGGTCACTGATGTTGCTGTGTCCTGTAAATTTATTCAGGGATGCTGGTTTTGAGTGTTGGCGGGTTAATTTCTGTCAAAAACATGCCTAGAAGATGAAAAAGGCTCCCTTGAAGAACATTAGCAGGAACTGGCTCCTAACAAGACAGGTGCTGAGTTACCCCAAACGCAGGAAGAGTCGGCAGCTCCTGAGGGTGGAAGTCAGCAAAGGGTGCTCGCAGAACTGCTCAGGGGAGTTCAGCTGGTTTGCTTTGAACAGCCTCCCCACCTCCTACCTCCTGGGCTGTCCCGTGTATCTGACAGGGTGGATAGTCCTGCAGGAGGCATGAGATGGCCGCTTCTCCAGCAGCAGTCATCCTCTTCAACCCCAACAACAGCAGAAGCTACAATCCTTCCTCTAAGTCTTTGCTCTCTTTTCCCTGTCATAAGTTTTCCTCTCCATAAATTTTGGGCAAGCTCCATATATTTCCTTTTAAAAACATACTTTTCAAGTGTATCCGGTTACTTAATTTTCTCTCCATGAATTTCCACCCTGTACATTTTTGAAGCACTCCTTTTCATTCCTGGCATTGCTGCCAGTAAAGTGGCTCCTGTCCTATATTGGTTATGGCCCATCAAAGTGCTATTCAGGTTTAAAACTGCCATCAAGTAATTACTCGCTATTTAAACTTATCCTTGGTTATTTAAGTAATAATGCAATAACCTCAAAAATGCTAGAAATGGGTATAATATTATATATTTGAATTATCGAATTATATGTTATAATATATAATATTACATGTTTGATTTATTGATGCTTGTCTGTAGTACAGAAGCCTGTTCTCTAGGTGCCTTATGTTCAAATTTCTAACTATCATTTTACTCCACCAAACCTATATAGAAAAACATGGCATTTGCTTTAGTTTACTGTATGTTGCCAGTCACCTTGCACAAAGGAAATAGCACCGCATCTTTCACTGGCAAGAAACAGCATTGAAAGAAGAGAAAAAAAATTATACGACGATGGCAACAACCGTGAGCCAATAGGAGTATAAAACTTCTTCACCTTCTTGTTATCTCGCAGCATTCAGATGCTCATAGCAGTTTAGAAAGCATACCGCCCACACCACAGGATCTTGCTCCTCTTTAATTTTCTCTAATTTGTGTAGTGAATAACCAAATACTCATAATGCAATTAGAAGATAATCAGGCTTGTAATTATGTTAATTGCTGGAGACTTACATCAATCCTCCAGCAAAGTGATAGGATTTCAGGGGAACTATTAACATGGGCAGAGAGGGGAAGCGCACATGAGAGAGAAAGAGATTGGAGGAGTGGGTAAATTGATGAACAGCTTAGGCTTGTATCATTGAGCAACAATGAGAATACAACGGCGCAACAAATGAAAAGGGCCTCAAGGGGAGAAGCTCAGAAAATGAGGTTTTAGGTACCAGCAACTCAACCTCTTTTGTCTGTTTTCTTCCCATAAATAATCATGTTGTGCATCTATATTTATTGTAATAAGCCCAATTCAGAGCAATCGGATCCATAGCTGAACAGAGAACAAAGCGGAACTGTTCAGCTATGCAGCAGTTTGCCGGGTCTCCCACACCACTGAAAGAGCCACTGTATTACCTTCTGTCCTCGCTCCTGGGGGTATTCTTTTCTCATGGTGATGCCCAATATTACATTTAAAGCCGTAATACTGCAACTGCAATGGCCCCGCTCACTACTGTCATGGATCAGTCATAATCTGTGAAGAACATACTATATGTAGTGGACAGATTATTATGAAATAATCCGCAGTGGAGATGTTTTTTTAATTATTGTTATTCGTTACCTTTTTGTCAGTACCTTATCCAGGTTGTAATGATTGTTTAAGCCTTTGGAAAGTGAGTTTTGTCAGCTGAAGGCTGGTGTAAGTTGTAGGCTCTGACTGTACTTTATTAACGTGGCTATTTCTGTATTTACAAAGCAGCTTTTTGTGTTTAGACTGCTGGCCAGAAATTGCCTAACTGGCTTCGAATAAATAAATAAACAAAGCATTATTAGTAAGTTACTTGTTTATAGTTTCAAAGATAGTTTATAGATGGGAAGACAAACTAGTAAGGATCAAGAAAGTCAGGCTCCCTTTTTAGCCTCATATGATCTTTTTGCCCACAGCTGCCATGATGAGGATAATGAAGAAAAAAATAATTAATAAACTCTATTGTTTTCTCGTTTTATCTGTGTGTTTGTAGGTGGAATTAAGCCAAAGGGCATTTTTGCAACATTTAATTAACTTTGGGAATGCAGTTGGATGTAAAAGTGCATGAGCTTTTGCATCTCTGTGGAAAAGCATTTTTTTTGTTGTGTCTTTTAAATGGGTATTACACTATTATTTATGAATTCTGCATAATGATCTGAAGAGCCCAGAGATTTTATAGGAAATATGTAAAGATATTTAAATGCCCTGTTTCAAAATATTTCCTATAGATGATTTGTGTTGTCCTTGTGATTCAGGTTCAACTATCAAGTGTCATCGGTCATTCCTACCATGTAATGTCTTTAAATTCCAATTAAGCTTGATTCCTCAGTTCTAAAAAGCCTAGGAAGAGTCAAAAGAAACTCTCTCAAGGGCTTCATCTACTGGAGATTTCTCCCCTGTTGTTTCTTCGAACAGATGAGTGCTGCATACCTTGACTCCAGCCATGACAACACAATTCCCATGAAGCAGCCCTTAAAAATTACTCTGGAGCTCACGCAGCAGGAGACTGGAGAGCAAAAACCCAGTGTAAGCCCAGGCTTCTTTGCACATAATTCCTCATCTCTGTGGGGCTGTGCCCCTGTTTGGCCCACGTTGGTGGGCCCTTGTTGCAGGAGCGTGGCAAAGACGGGGGCTCTGAGATGCTCCCTATATCTTCTGGGGCTCTGTAAGTGTCTGAAAGAACTGCAGCTGTCTGTCAAACATCTAATACACACAGGGGACACCTTCAGATCCAACCAGTCTGGGTGAAAAATTAACAAGGGGGACAGCACCACCTTCTTCTTCTCTCCGTGTCCTGCTCACATGGCTGTACACAACCCCCGTCCCGGTGATGGGGAATGGTTGTGCTGCTCAGTGGTCCTCTCCATCCAGAGTGTAGCAATACTCAGCTTTACTTTATACAGACCGACACAGTTAGGCCTTCATGGAGCTATAATTTCATTTTGCCCCAGCAAAACTTCCGATATTCTGAAAGGGAGGTTTTAAATGCTAGGAGTTTCCACTCAGAAACTGCCTCCCCAGTAAATTCAAAACAAAACAAACCATAAAACCAGCCCTATACCTTTGCATTTGCTTCTTTTGACTTCTTTCATGAAGAGTATTTACTGACACTTCCCTCTCCTCCTTGTTGGTGATCTTTACCGTGTCGTATGTGCCTAACCCAATGATCTTCACGTGAATACAGCTGTGAAGATATCTGTACATTATTGTTACTAAATTTAGGATGGACATTGTAGTTCAGTACTAAAGTATAGTTTATTTAATGAAGTACTGTTGTAAGTGTGCCTTGGGTTTTGAAACACTTCCTCACCAACCTTATGTGTGATGTACTTTTACTGTCTTTTGTTGAGGTATGCTGCAGATTCCCATCTAGTCTTCGGAGAGGAAGGAGTAGAAAGGGGGATGCAGGCAGAGAAACTCATAAGCAAGGAAAATACAGGTTAAAGAACTGTATTCAGGGCTGAACATTGAAAGAAAGGAAGTTTTGTTCAGTTATGACTTCTTTTCATGCTTCTCTTGGAATCTTCTTTGGGTTGTACCTGCCAGGCACTTACGTGTGCTTGGAATTTGGGTTTGCTTGTGCAGGTGGGTTAAGGGGATGACTTATAAATCCCAGTGGCAGTATCAAGTGAAAAAGTCCCTTCAGGGCCTCTTGGCACTTTCTGTTGGTAACACAGTAACTGTATTTCATTACATTGTCCAGGATACAGAGAACAAGAAAGAGAAGGCATTATTATCCAGGAGCCCCATATGCTGGTTTAATACTCTGTTTCTTTTCACCACAAAATGTCTTTTCTCCTGACTGTCAAATCTCGGGATTTTTCTACAGGTTAAATTCAAGATTTCTGAGATTCTTGCAGACTCCCTACAGCTGCTCCTGTAGCTGTCTTTCTCAGTCATTCATTCACAGTGTGGCTGTATAGTTTCTTATTAAAGGCCTTGGAAATTGCTGCCTGACCTGATCAGGGTTCTCCAGCTTATTTAACACTCCGTGAAGCATCCCAAGCCTGAAATAACTAAAATCAATGTAACCAGTGTAACAGACTCAAGACTCATTGTCCTGACACACAGCATCCCCCACCAGTGCAGCAGGTCTCCATCTCTTTTAAATGAATTTCATCTACCACACTTCTTTGTAGGGTGATATGTGAGAAGGTGGCTGTACAGGGATGAAATAGAGGCACACCAAAAGAAAAAAAAGTAGCAACGTCTGCCTTTGTCAAGATGAAGAGCTTGAAGAGGAAATTTTCTTTCTTCTACGGAAGAAATGACTGTACCTTTGGTAGAACGTGGTGTCTCAGCCAATAATGTAAGGGAATAGTGGTGCAGACAGAAGGAAATAAAAGATTCATAGAAATATTCTGTGATTTGGATGATGTTCAGTCCCACAGATCTGTGTATCAGAATCCGGAGGAACGTAAGAAGCAGAAGAAGGATTCCAGGACATGAATGAAAATGTATAAATCGCAAATATAAATTGTGAAAGAGCTTCTTCTCCAAATGATTGCAAGTGTGTCTAATGACAGTGCATCCTGAAACAGAGCGTGGCATCATTTTGCCCCATCAGAAATCACACGTCTCCATGCCCATGTCTCTAGAGTTCAGTAAAGGAAATGTACTTGGTGCTTATTTCCTGCCTTTGAACCTAGCCCCAGCAACAAGAGGTTTGCTAATTTATTTTTAATTTGGGGAAGGTGAGCTAAATTCAGCATTCATAATTAAATCACATCAACAATTGCCTTCAAGCCTCTTGTCACCTCAATAATGACGGCTTGCTTCTCAGTATAGACTTTTTTTGGTCACTGACTTATAGTGATTTGGAAGAGTTTGCTCACAGATGTCAGTAGTCCCTAGCTTGTGAGTAGGTGCACGTATCCTTGTGTACTCACATGCCAGTATGCTAGGAGTTCAGAGCCAGCTGTTCACACAACTTCATTAAAATTGTCTCACAGCAGTTTTGGAAGCATTTCTTATTACTGCTTATTAGTCAAAATGATGTTGTGATATCACCACACTGTTAATTGTCCTGCCTCAACTTTTTCCCAGCTTATGAATAGAGAAACTGCAGAGGTTGCAGTAAACTCAGCTTTATCAGCACTCAGTTTGTACAAGAGCCATGCTCCTTGTCAAGGCTCTCTACTGGAATATCCTCCCATCTGTCCCACATCTTCTTTCTGCCACTTATTTATCTGCTCTTGTGCACTTTTGCCCCATGCTGGATTCATGCCTTGGCATTCTGTATCTCTGTACCCAGAGATACTCCCATATAACTACACAAATTACTAAACATCTTTCCAAAGGATCTGAAATACATACTATTCAGAGTAAAATAAGGGGGTTTTTATTTTTATCTTATTTGGAAGTTCTTATCTTATTAAAGGAGTGATCCTCCCCCCATACTCAGCACTGGTGAGGCCACACCTCGCATCCTGGGTTCAGTTTTGAGCCCCTCACTCCAAGAAGCTCATAGAGGTGCTGGAGCGTGTCCAGAGAAGGCAACAAAGCTGGTGAAGGGTGTAGAGCAAAAGTCTTGTGAGGAGCAGCTGAGGGACCTGGGGTTGTTGAGCCTGGAGAAAAGGAGGTTCAGGGGAGACCTTTTTGCTCTCCACTAGTCCCTGAAAGGAGGTTGGAGCCAGGTGGGAGTTGGTCTCTGCTCCCAAGGAACAAGCGATAGGACAAGAGGAGATGGCATTAGGTTGTGCCAGGGGAGGCAAGTAGATAAAGTGATAGTAACCCTTTCCCAAAACTCTAGCCGCTTGCAGGAAGGTGAAATGCATGAGAAGAGTTGGAGATGAGAGAGAGATTGGTGCAGCTTCTTTTCCCTTTTCCTGAGGGACTTGTGTGCAAACAGGAAAAAGTAAAAAAAAAACAACAGGCATTTCAAGGAAGAAGGCAGAAGAAATCCAAGGGTGATGTTCAGAAAGAGCTAAGAGAGAGTGTCTTTGGGTGAAACTCTGTGGTAGATAAATCTTCAGCATGGCTACTTGTTTTTGGTTTTGCTTTGAAACAAACCATTGCCTACATTCTTTGTGCAGTCAAATAATTCTATGAAAAGGCTGCCAGACTCCCTCAGCAATTCCCCTCCAATCTGCAAGAAACTGATTTTAGCTAAGTGCTTTAGTAAGAAATAGTACTATTTCTATTGGTTTGTGAGACCACTTACTGATTATAGTAAGACTTTACTTTGCCTTTACTTTGTACTTCATATACTCTCAGATATACTGATTATAGTAAGACTTTACTTTGCCTTTACTTTGTACTTCATATACTCTCAGATATTTTAACTCATCTCATTTGTATTCCATAAAAAGATGCTTGTAAAGTTAGTTTCAGGAGCATGTTTGAAAACAAAGAGTTTAGAGAGAAATAAATGGAAAGTTCTTTTTGTGCTTTCCTGCAGATTGGTGTCATGGCACACAGTAGACTAGCTTGCTTGCTTAGTTGGATTTACAGCCTCAAATGAAAATAAAAGTAAGGCTATGTAGAACAGAAAGCAGAAAATAATTACCTTCAACAAAACTGGAGTGAAACTCCTGTACATTTTGCCAGGTCTATTGTCTCAGCTGCCAGGTTTCTTCCTCTTGTGCCAGGTTTTCTCTCTAGATACTGGTTAATTTTCCATACATCAAATGCTTCACACCTGATTAGATTGGCTTTCACAGAAGAACAGGACAGTGCTAACCTGCTATGACTATAAGCCAGACTCTCTTTTGGAAACATTGGCTGGTTTTGGAGGCTCTCCTAGGGACACCTTGTGGAGGGTAATCAATTTCCATCAGGACACAAGTTTGGCCTCTCTCTTGTGGCCATCATAATATAATTAAAAATTATCCTCAAGAAATGTTGCTGTGTATTTCCACCAGCTGTGCCTGACTCCTTTCATCCTGCTCTTTTGACAGCAACCCTGATGGTCTCCAGCGAGCTCCTCTATTTGGGAGCCTGTTGTCTTTCATTTTAAGTGGCCTACCAAAGCCTTTCTGCACATGTCCCCGTTCATTCTCCATACACTTGTACATTCATTAGATTGGCTTCATCATGAATCGTTAATTACTAAACATTTGTTTGTGGCTTTTTTCCTAGCAGTTGGTTGTAACATAAAGAGGTTTCTTTTTCACTGTTCTTATAATGACGTATAATCTAAAAGTTGTGTGAAAGTTTTATGTTTGAAGGGAAGCCACTGGGTCAGGGACACTGCACAAGATTTAAGTCATGGGCGAATTCACCCATCTGGTGGTATTTTTCTGGACTTTTTCAGTAAAGAGAGCAGCTAAGCTGGCAACTGGAATTTGTCATTTCGTTCAGCTCAGAGTTAGAGGCCTTTGTTCCTTTCGATCTCCCAGGCCCTGTCACTGAACTGTCTCTTCTGACACGGCAAATTTGCTTGCTCTTTTTCCAAACACAACTCATGATGGTGGTGACCACCTTTATGCAGTCGCTTTGTGATTCCAGCCCTTGCTTTAGAAGGGGACGTGTTGGTATTCATTTATCCTTGCCCCTCACCCACAGCGTGTCCTGCTGGAGTTCAAACCTGGCGTTGCTATCTTCTGGGTCATCAGAAAGGCAGTAGAGGTGAAGGATAGTCTACATTCTCTCAAGGTTGTAATCTCTTTTTTTGCATCGTAATCAAATCCTACTTTGATCTAGAAAATCCTCCCTGCTGCAGATACTGTATGAATAGATTTTCCTCAGTCCTCACCAGAAATATCTGTAGCTCTGTTGAAAGAATTCAGCTACAAACTCAGTTCTTCAATCAATTTTACCACAAACCCTCACCCAGTTTAAATATTTAATCTAGAGTCACCCATGCCTGTCAAAGCACTCATCAATAAGCCACTACATCTGGTGATTCTAGCCTGCGTTCAAGCTTTTAGTCTTTTAAAGAACTAATGATTGACCAAAATCTTTAGTCTCTGGCCTCCTAAAAACTAGCCACAGCCACAGCCCATCCATCCATCCATCATCCATCCATCCATCCATCATCCATCCATCCATCCATCAATCCATAAACCAGTCTTTGATGTCTGGTGTTCTGAATATGAAAGCTGACTAGCAGTGGCCATTCCTCAGGACCTGCGTTCAAATTAGTGATACCTTTGGGTCATTGTCCATAGATTTATTTCTTTGTATTCATGAGCCAAGAGACTAGAATGAGAGCTGGAGCCAGGGCTGTTGAGGTGCTAGAATTTAGTTAAGGCCCGTGTTTGTAACTGTGATACAACCATTCAAAAGTTAGAAGTAATTAAAGTGCCTGTAATCTCTGCCCTCTCAAAACCTTGTCCTCATTCCATCCTAGCCCCGTGAGTGAGACAGTTCTGCCAGAGAACTTCTCAAGTGACATTTCCCGTTGAAAGCAGCATTCATCCTAGTACGCAGTTTTCTCAGGATTTGTCCACATGCCTCATCATATTTGGCACTTTCTTCACCACAAACCGAGCTATAGCATTTTCTAATACCTAGTGATTCAAAGGAGCCACAGAAATGTCATGAAGTGTTTTACTCTGCTGGCAGTTAGATGCATGGCCTTGAGGAGCAAGCCTTCAATATAACTCTTGAACCACAACTCTCGTATCAGCCCCAACTCTTGGCTTAACTGTAGCTATATGATACATGTCCACAAAGAAGTGGCTGTAAAGCATTTGGACCTGTTGATGAGAGAATGAGTTATCTTGTTTATATGGGATTAGCTTCAGCTATGCTATGGTCCTACACTGAATTATGAGTGCACGTTCTCAGGTTAGGATTAGTTCTAGCATCCCTATATGGCAGCCTGCATAGACCTGCTCCTTTTGAGCAAATCACTTAGCATTTCTGTTCCTTAAATTGTTTGGGTGGGGACAGATGGCTGTGACAGACCTTGTATATTCTCCTCTTCACAGCTTCTCCAATAGTCCGTAAACCCAATCTCCAACACCCTACAATTTCAGTTCTTGGCTTTGTATCACCAAAAATTGCTAACTGTGCCAAATTCGGGAAGCAGAGTGTTTTTTGAAACATGGAAAAGTATCCAGTAAGGACCAAACTAAAGCTATCAAATTCATTGAACAGATCATAAGCCATATTTAAAGCTATTTCTCCATGGGTTAAAAGCTGGTTCATTGACAAAAGATTTAAATCTTTGCCACTCTTCTACCTCGGTACAGGAGAAGAAGTTCTGAAAATGTGACAGCTCTGCTGTACTGAACAGAATCAAATCCTTCACATAAGCCAAACTTCAGTTCTCGACTAATAAAATCCTACATGCTACTTTATAGCACATGCTTATTCTGTAGTGAAAATGACACAAATCCTTAATACAGCATCCGTGCTGCCTATGGAGCTTTGTGTTCTTATAAATGCTCCTGTGGGAAATCTGAAGGTTGGCACTGGTAGACTGTATTTTTAAAATATCACAGATGGGGTGGAACCCAGCATCATGTTGCTTATTACTCTGGTGATCTATCTAATGGTATTCTTTGCTGCTGAAATCTAATAAAAAAATAACATTTTTGAAATATTAGATATTGGATTAAAGCTCCTAATTGTCTCTTTCATAACCAAGGAAGGTCCGTATTAATAATTCTTTACAGAGCCATTCAAAAGAAGACATCTGTTTCGGCATACATTGTGAAACTCAAATCTGTCCAGTGCAGTTTTATTCATTTGTTACTTTCCATGAATAAATGTGACCGCACATTTATTTAAATCTTTAGACGTGTGGGTGAACAAACAGAAGACAAAGTAAAGTTAAACCGGAACTGGAGACATGCTGTTAAGAAATAAACATTTCTACCCACAGTAGGTGGTTACTGCCCTTGCAGTAGCCCAATGCAATATTCTGATATGGCCAAAGCGCCTCTCATGAACTGTCTCAGGGGGATGGACAGTTCCAAAAGGAGTGTAAAAGCCCCACTTACTTAGTAAAAGGTCATAGGAAAGAGAGAAGGAGTGCCAGGCACAGAGACTGTCGTGGTATAACTGCAGCTGGCAGCTAAGTCCCACGCAGCTGCTCGCTCAGTCCCCCTCGATGGGATGGGGGAGAGAATCAGAAGAGTAAAAATGTGAGAACTCGTGGGTTGAGATAAAGACAGTTTAACAACTAAAGCAAAAGCCGTGCACACAAGCAAAGCAAGGAATTTGTTTGCCACTTCCCATGGGCAGGCAGGTGTTCAGCCACCTCAAGGACAGCCGGGCTCCAGCACGTGTAACTGTGACCTTGGAAGACAAAACATCACTCCAAACATCCCTCGTCTTCCTTCTTCTCCCCTCAGCTTTATATGCTGGCCATGACATTATGTGGTCTGGAATATCCCTTTGGTCAGTTGGGGTCAACTGTCCCAGCTGCATCCCCTCCCAGCTTCTTGTGCACCCCCAACCTGCTCACTGGTGGGGTGAGGAGCAGAAGAGGCCTTGACTCTGTGTGAGCCCTGCTCAGCAATAACGAAAACATCCCTGTGATATCACCACCGTTTCCAGCACAAATCCAAACACAGCCTCATCCCAGCTACTGTGGAGAAAATGAACTCTGCCCCAGCCAAAACCAGCACAGAGATACAGAATATAATCAGACCTTCTTTAAAAAGGCATCTACATCACCAAGGCTAGAGATCTTACTGCACACTCCCTGCTTCTCTCGTGCAGCTACCATGAGTAAGACCTTCAGAAATGAGCAGGGTGTGGTATAAAGTTTTGTTATTCAGCCACCGTTTCTATTTGAGTTGTCAAAAGGGGATGCACTAGAGTGAGGGATTTGTATTTTCGCTGTACTCCGGCAGCAGTTTTGGGCTGTTGCTCGGCTGCAGTTCTGCCGAGAGCGATGAGGGTGACAGTCATAAAGCGCTGCCCTCTGCTTGCTGTAGCTCCTGTACAGTGTGAGCATTTTCAATATTCCCAAGTGCAGTTTTGGAAGGATCACATTTTTATGACTTTGATTCAGTTCTGACTGAACTCAATGCTTTTTGCTGCTCGATTCCTAGACTGCTGTGTTTACTAAGCTGAAGATGAAGTTAATTCCTATCCACAACCCCCTCCACTTCAACTGAAACAAGTGACTAGAGGAGAAGAAATGGATCCGTACAAGCAAAGAAGAAGGCGGTAACATTTGGGGGGAAAAAAAGGTGAAAAAATGTTCTTAATTATTAAATCTGGAATTCATGCCCATCTTGGCCTTGAAGGCAGAAAGCAATGCTAGGAGAGTAGTGGCTCTGTTTGTTTTATTAGGGAACACACATTCTCTCAGCTGAATAGAAAAATTACTCTCCTGTTGATCTCCTGATGTCTGGGCCACTGAGGAGCAAATTTGGGATCAAAATAAACCCGGATTTAAATGTAACCCTTGAAGTATTTTTGCTGTACCAGCAAAACTGAAGTCCACAAAAAATACAGATTTTTCTTCTGCAAATGACCTGTTTACATTAGAAGGAAAGAGTCACAGGACTGGTGGAAGAAAGAAGAGCTTGAGGTTTTACGGAGCTTCTACTAAGTAGACTGCATATCAATGCCGATCCTTACTTTTACTCAGTGTTGTTTACAAGGAGACCCATTCTTGGAACATTAAAACTCCAGAAAAGTGCATCTTCATCACAGGGCAAAAAATGATGCTAACACTGTTTTAATTAGGTAGCAATTGTCAGCAGTCACTGTCATTAAACTAAATCACTATTTTGTACCAAAAACCTGCCACTCAAAGTTGGCATCTATGAAACTATAATGATACTTTGCATTTTTATGCTGTTTTCCACCCCCAGATAATTTTTTGCGGTTTTTATGTACACAACGTTGGACCTGGTAGGCTGTCTGGAGGAGGCACCTCACAGGCAACTGACCTGAAAGACCCTTCATGAAGTGCAAAGAAGAAAACGAAAGCCACTGTTGCCTCTTGGGGTTTCCTAATGTATCTACAGCGTTACCAGAAGGTTCAGGAAGTTGCATCTGTCAAGTGTGAAATTCTTAAGCTCCAAAAGTGCCCATTTGGAGCGTTGGGAAACACCTGGAGATTTTCATCCACCAGAATGCTCTCATCTCATCATCGCATGCAATATATAGCCTATACACACTTTATTTCAGAAGCGTTTTATTTCCCATTTGTTCAAATTCACATTTTATGGTTTTATCCCTTCAAAGGTGTGAAAGCAATACTTGTTCTATGTTAACAATATGTTTATTCATTTCCAGTGGCCTTCAAATGTCATTATTCTGCTCTCGAATGGGTCTGCGACAAAGTTGCGTCCACTCTCCCCCATGTTTTTTTAAAAAGGAAAATAAGACGACAATGAGGGGTTAAGAGTAACCTAAGAAAATGATTAAATAACTTGTTTTTCTGAATCTTTAATTTGTAACCTTGACCATCATGAGGGGCATAAATTAATTTATAACAGCTGTGGATGAGCATTCAGGGCTGGGACCTGAGTTCTGGATTCAGAGGCTTGTGTTGAAAGTTAAAAAAACTGAAAGGAGTCACCGTAAGTACATGAACATTTCTGGTGTGTTTTGCAGTTTTACAACTTTGCTCCAAAAACAACATCATGAGGTTACACAATGAGACACTCAAAGAGCCAAGGGACACAGAAACGCTGTCGGAATCACTAGAGTGCAGTTACAGAGCACTTTATAGAGTAATATGAGTAATTGCATGTAACAATTGCCAATATCCACAAGCACTAACAATGTCTGTAGTGCAGGAGGTGAAGAATGCTGTGGTAGGCTTTAAAATGGCAATGATCTTCTGTAATAGCGCTTCATTCCAGACTAGCCAGCTGGACACGTCCCTGAGTGGTTTCTCCTTCACCTATTGCACCTGGCTGGCACTACCAAAAAAGATTTAGTTGTGACGAATTTTGCAAAATTACAGTATTTTGAATCCTCCTTGTTCTAGCTAATGTTCTCTTAATTTTATTCTGGTTTACAAACATCTTCACAGATTTCTTTTAGCTGGCAGGTCCCCAGGTGCTGTGGAGATGGGAAAGCTGCTTGGTTTTGTTCCATGTAAGAAGCAAACCCAAGACACTGGTGGAACTGGTGCACTTCGGCTCTTTTGACAGGCAGTGGTGGATTTCCGGGAATGTTTATAAGAAAAATGGGTTGGAATAGCCTCGATATCTAGAATTGCAACAGAGGTCTACTGTTGCTTCCTGAAATGAGTTTCTCAGAGACACAAGCTGTGAATTGCAGAGGAAAATTAAGAGGATGCCTTTATTTCATTATTTAGTCTACATCTTCTATAAACAACAAATACAAATGACAAAGATTTGATGCAACAGAAGCATGAACCAATATGCTCCAAAGATCTTAAAATATTTGTTGTAACCTCCCTCTAACTTGCAGAATGGCTTGGTCTTTCTTTAAACATCATGCTTTATACCCAGAGGACTACATCAAGTCATTGTAGGAGTGCTGAAGCCTTTTGCTAACTAGAAATAAACCCCATTTACTGACACTGTCAGATGGTCAAGATAACCAGTTCCCAATGGAGTAGTGGTTGTATGCTCAGTCCCAAAGATGGAAGAGTTGATGCGTAGGAAACCAAGCTATGAAGACAAATTTTCAGTGCCATAGTGACCCTTGAATTGTAATGATCATCACTTTGGTCAGTGGTCTCTAAAATGGAGGAGAGTTGGAGTAGAATTAACTACCAGCTTCAGAACAAGCTAGTGTCTGAGGACTGGTGGTGCACATCAAAAATTCAGATTCATCTCTCAGTGACCAAGCTAAGAAGTCAAACATTCCACTGCAGAATTTCCCAACTAAATGCTTGGTAACTGGTGCATTTCTGCACCAATTCTTCATTTTTTAGAAAATCACATTTTCTAGCTAAACACTATTCATCAAAAAAATCCCAGCCAGCTTTACTTGGGAACAAAGGTGCAAACTTTATTATGAACAAGGACAGAAAAAAAAAAAAGTCAGCTCTATACATGCAAGTGTTAGAAAAATGGTCATGTAAATTGAGGACCTTGGAAAAAAAATCTTTACATATTGAAGTGTAAATGCCAAAAGAGTTACTAGATGTTGTTCATATTCCTTTTTTTTTTTTCCCTCCAGGGATAATAGCCAAAACAGCAAATAATGGTACAAATGAGAATAGAACTTTATGCCGTTTGACATAAAATACACAACGGAGAACTAATATAGTTACATCAATAAATCTTTTAAATGCAGAGAATTCCCTCACTCCAGTCTTGTATTATGAATTCGGTAGCATAACACTTTATTTGACAGTTGGTAGCAAAACTTGAACTCAGATTATTAATAACCTTTCCACAGTCTATCATTAATGTCAGTGGGTGCGGTTTTAGGAGTTTTATTTTGGCAAGTGTAGTATGTTAACATATTAACTGACTGCTCGTATCGTCAGAGCAGAAATGCTAGCCAGGGAAGGCATTTCACGCCAGTTCTGAAGGCACTAAAAATAAACTCCTACTTACCAACCCAGACAACTTGGTAAATGTCTGATTCCTCCAGCCTTTGAAGAGCTACATCAACACGCAGTCTAGAGTTTAAGATATTTCTTTCAGCGAGCATTTACATAGAAGGGGACAGTTTGGCTACGGGACGTTTACAGCAGGCAAGTCACGTTGGTGATATCTTGTCAAGTTTAACATCCCGGGAAGGCAAATGGAGTCAGTGTGTTCTGCTGAAAGGGGACGGCTCTAAGATCAGCCTGTGGAGCTGCTGCCTGTTCTCGAGACCATGGGGCAGAGCTTCAGTTGTTCCTGTCTCATATCAGGCTACGGGGTCTGGTTTTAGTGGTCCTGGTGTACATAGTACAGTTACTGCAGACTACCATTAGTACCCTATTAGAGGCCACTGTGTCAGCATGGAATGGCATGTAAGTGTAACTCTCTGCGCCAAAAACTGAGCTAGATGAGCACTTGACAATTGGGTTTTAATTAAAAAATGAGTGCTAGAGCAGAATGATAAATATCACTTGCAATTTTCCATTACTATTCTTTGATCTGGCAAGAATTACGCTACTTTGCCCTCTTTGGTGTACCTGGACCACAGGGTAGTCATTGTTCAAGGTTGTCCAGCTCCTAGTCCTTCAACTGATGCTTTGTAAGGGACAATATCAAGAGAGGGCAAATGCTCTTTCTTTTGGTGCTTGGGCTCACAGCCTCTCCCTTCCTGTCCTTTGAAGCCATGTAAAGCCTGTTAGAAGCTAGCCTTAGAAGATAAATCTAAAGTCACAGAGAATATAAAAAACTGTGCATGGAAGTTGACTTGAAGAAATCATCTAGTTCCATCTCCTGCTACCAGGCTGAGGACTCAAACCTAGACCATCCTTGACAGATGTTTATTTTGACTATTTTTAAAAAAACTTGGAATGAAGGGTCTCTTAAAATCACTGTGTTTCACTCTTGAAGACTGGTGAACTATTTTAATAATAACTGGAAGTTTTTTCTGGCATAAATGTCTCCTGTTGCAAGTTAAGATATTTGCGTCTCCTCCTACTCTTGCTGGATACGGAGAATATTGATCATTGTCTTTTTGATACATATTTCAAGAAAAGTCACATTTCAGGCTAAGCAATCATAATTCTGTTCAATTTTCCTTTACATTATGCTTTCTAAAAGTAATTCTTTATTGCTGTGTTCATATTTCATTAATTTTCTTTTCTAAAAAAGTGATGTGATTGCTGAATTATCCTTAGTCTGTCCACCCAGTTTAATTTGTTGAGTCCAAATTTTTTTATAGTTTGTTTATTAATATATTGTTTAGATAGGTTTAAAAAACATTACTAATGCCAAGCTGGTTTAGATATATTACTTTCCACGAATGAAAAGAACCATTTTTCTCTCACAGGGGAAAATTAAGCAGGCTTGACATGGTATGTCTTCAAAATCTGTGTTGATTGTTTCTTGTCAACTCATCCTTTCAATACTTAAAGATGGATTGTTTAAGAATAATGACAGCAGCAATGGTTGTAGTATGTTCTAATGACTGGAGACATTCGCTTATCTCATGTGCAACACCCTAAAACTGCTTTTATTCCCTTTTCAAGATGAGCAATTGATTTCACTGTCCACAGCTCCTCTCCTGCGGATTCTTTATGCATCTCTAAAAAAAATTCTTGCCATTCTTTAGTATTCTAAGTATAGAACCTCAGTGCATTTATTTAACCTAAGCTTTTCTTTTTTTAACCTACTGCTTTCCTGTTCTGTGCTGGTACCTATTATTTTGTTGAAACTAAGTTTGTTAAGCATCTTTTCATATTTAACCTCGTTTGAGCAAAATGCTATTGGATAGTTCAGTCTGCACTGCATCATATGCTTCATTTTCTGTTAAGTAATGGACCTAATTTGCCTGTGTTTTTCTTTGACTTCTAAAGGCCTATAAAATCTTCTTGGATATGCAATATTGTGTGAAAGTAGAGCCAGTAGAAATCATATTTGATGATTCCCTTCTGTTTAACATTTTGCCTAAATTCATAGACATGGGATAGCTGAATAAAAACCAGCACGATTCGTTTGCACTGCTGAAGGTTTCCAAAATACATATCACGGAGGTGTCATGGTACTGATGAAGTAGAGGAATTTCACCTTTTCTCTGTATTATTGTACATCAAACATGTCATTCAGTTTATAGGACTTTTTTTTTCCCCAGTAAAAGAAGTAAAGAGAGAGGAAAACTGGTATTAAAGAACATTTTAAATAGTTAATATGATGGCACTATACTGTTAATGTTACTGGGCTAGCTTCATGAGGTGACATTACAATAAATAGCACCTTGCAACAAATTATGTATATTTTGACAAATTAATTTTCATAGTAACATGCAATTTAATCACAGGTAATTTTTCCAGTTTCCACACCAAATGCTTTCCCCCATCCCCATGGGTGACTTCAGCATGTAGTTTAGTTTAGAATTCTATTTTAAAATTTGGAACTTCAGCTAGAGGGAAATGGACTATTTTCATACATTGTGGGCCCATTTTCAAGTACGTTTAAGCCTTATTAAATTATTTTCTTCTGATCTGATAATTAGAATTTTTTTTTTGTGAATAGCAATGTGACAGACTGAGATTTGATTCCAATTGCAAACACTTCCCATATTCCTAACTCAGAATTTCTACACATGTGGAACATGTGTTTATTACTTCCAGTGGCACAAGTTACCCAAGGCAATTAAAGGCAATGAGATAGCTGAATGTCAAGAAATAAATATGGAATTAGGGGCGATAAACAATTTCCTCTTATTTTAATGCCACTGGACATTTAATGCCCACGTTCTGAGGACAGCGAAATTTCATAAGCATTTTATTTTAATGCCCTCCTTGAAGATACCTGGCTACTATCATATGATTATATCTCAGAGGTTTAGATGCAAAAACTCTGCCTATTCATTCCCAATAACTGGTGAGAAATCTGCCAGAAATCCCTGATTTCACTCCTATGCCGAGGCCTTAGCACTGCAAGGAATTTTAAACATAAGGATTCCTTAGGTTTTGAGTCAGTGGGACATGAAAGATGCTTTTCCCAATATTATTCCTAGAGTATAGGACATAAGGATACAAAATAACGTAGAGGGCATCTCAAAGATTATATGGCTCAGTAGGACATGCATCCCTCATGCCTTGCTGCCTCAATGCCAGGCAGGTTCCAGTGTCTGCCCAGGGCTCTCCTCTGGTAGGCCCTATAAAAATCCTGAAGAAATTATAAAAACCCTTTTGTTTGACACAGAAAAGCTGCAGGGTACAAAGCAGAAGAAACTAAATGGAAAAAGACAGGTGAGCCGTGTGGGCTTCTTTTTCTCTTTCATCCCTCTGAATAATTTATCCAGCGGTAGACGTGTAGATACACCAAATGAAATAGTAATACAGTTATTTTGGAATTAGGGAAAATGGCAATTATTAAGACTGAGAACTGACAGGAAGACAAGAAACAGCGGAGCTGGTATTATTCTTGCATAAAATGTTCACTTAAAAGCACAAAGAGTTAATCTTATCATCCTACACATGGCTGCATTTATAAAAGATAAAAATCGCAAACAAGTAATGCACAGTTACTTGTTACATATTCTTCCCATTACAGTTGACAGGTTCATTAATCATACAGTGTATTTTACTATTAGAAGCTGTAAAGAAGATCAAATCTCTTGTAATTTTTCTTCTTCTTTTCCATTTGATAAGTGTGTTGTTTCAATGTGCAGATAAAATATAGTGTCAGTCACAAACAGTCCCAAGAGAACTACAGCTCTCCTGTTAGAAAATGCATCCTGATTTGCAATGTAAAATTCCATGGAAAATGCATCATTTCCTTTTTAACTTGACCATTAGTTTGAGTAAAATGCATGTGCCTGGGTATTCACAAAAGAAGTAATCCAGAATGAAGTGCCTGTGGATATGAGCAATGTTTAAGTAATAGAAATATTGCTTACTGCACGTTGAAAGCATTAGCTATGAATACCCCTATTCATAACATCACATTGATTCATAATTAAAGCCCTGTGAAAATTATAGAGAAAGTTGACATGTTCATGGTAAATGTAGCAAATTTTACAGTTTGTTGTGACTTGCCAATGAAGAACTCTCAAGACGAAAGATAAAGGAGTGATTCTATGATACTGAGTGTGACTAACACAAATGACGACCCGTGCAGAAGGTTTAGACCCAGTTTTTCAAAGAAAATTATGAAAGCTTCCACTTTAGAGGAAGCAATCTAACATGTCTAATGAGAACCGTTTTGGTGGATGTGCAGCAGTAAATTCTAGCCTATGTACAAAGAAGGAAAGCCTCAAGAAATAAAAATAACTCAACCCTCTTACCCAACGAAAGTGAAACAAAGCACTGCAGAGCTGTATGCAGCTGTGAAGATATACACTGAAGCCTCACTGTTCTTTTCTTTTTAAAGAGGAACTTTCTTTTTAAAGAATCAGAGTAATTCCTAGTCCTTCTGCTCTGTGTGACACTGTAACGTGTACGTGGTCTGCTTTATGGTGAGATTTCCACATCGCATGTCCCACTAAGTATTTAGGAAGAATCATTTTGAGCTAGACCACAGCAGATGATATCACAAAGTGGGTCTGCATCAAGCTGATTTTCCACAGAACTCTTCAGAAGGATCAGGGAATGTCTGAAGGCTTGTGGTTTAGACGTCTTCACAAAGGGAGGAAACAAGGCTCGCTGATTTTTTCTTACACCATCCTTTGATCCCTGTAAAATCAAATCGGGCTTTCTATCATACTAATAAAGAAACAAATCTGATGCACACCAATACCAGGTTTACATTTCTTCATACTTTAGTGTAATGGAAGTAGAGGTACTGTCCTACATGGTAGTAACCTTCTCTTTTCATGAGCATTAACACTTATCTCTTCAGTCCAGAAAATGAAAAAGTACAATATTCATACCTCACTGTATAAAAAGCCTAAATAAACACTGCTGAGGTTCCCAGATTCTTTCTACAATGAGCTTTCCTAGAGAAAGTACGACTGATTAGGCACATCACCTCTATTCCAAGTCCCTAGGAGCTCACTGTGAGCTTGGTAAGGTAAATTTGTAGGTGAGTGAACAGTTAAGGAGAAACGTAGGGTTGCTGTCCTTCATCTCCTCACAGGAGATGAAGTGACTGTTCCTCACTTCTTCACAATGCGACGTACAAAAGGGCTGTAAAACCACCTCCCAAAGCAGTTCTAATACTGGATGGGTCTCAGGAAGTTGTATTTTACAAAGCCAAGATTATTAACTAACATGAAGTATAACATTGCTGATAGCTCTTGGTTTTTGTTTTTCCTTGTATTTGTTTTTTTAAAATTGTGTCAAAAAAAGAAGTCTAAATTGGCAATACTTAAAGGAAAAGACACATTTGTGTAAAGACATCAGTACACTTAATTGGATAATTGTTAATCACCAAGGGCACATCCGATGTATTTTATAGAGACATATTTATAACTAAATCTACAGTCTTACCCTGATAGTCACAGTGCTTTTGAATTAGAACTGAAGTCTTGCCAGTGTGTATAAGACTATATTTAATTTGCATTCAATACAAATGAATATGTGCCATGTGCTCATGACAAATCAAATCAGCAGGTTTCCCAGCTGGTAACATAGGGATTTAGCTGTTGGAAGCTTGCATGTGTGGAGGGCAAACCAGCCAGCGATGTTTGAATGAGGAGAAAATGCTCTGAAAAAGAGGTAAAAAATGACTTCAGCAGATGTGAGCAAAGTGACATCTACAAATGTTAAGCAGAGAAGTGAAAAGTATCCAGAGGGGACATTTCATGAAATGGGTGTTACTTTTTGGGGGGGTTGTATTTGCTTTGTTGTTTGGGTTTTTTCTGTGCAGCAGTAATGATACCATTGATTTCAAACAAAGAGCGAGCTGTGGCAAACATCTTGAGAAATAATTCACCTAAGTGGAGGCTGCAAGCAGTTGAATCTACAGTAGGAAAGACAACGAAAGTACAAAAAAATGGTGAACGAGCTCTTTTCTGTGAGAAGAACAAATTTATCACAGAAAAGGAGTTCACTGGCTTAACAGAGGCTTTTTGCACTGCTAATGTTTCATTTCATGCTCTGCACAGCCCTGCCATGGAAAGCTACTTGAAAGCTTCTTGGGAAAAACATACCTTATGCTGGTGCCATACCTTGTTTAGATCAACTGGGAAAAAAAATACTTAGCAAAGCTTCTTGAGAATCATGTGAAACAGTTTCTGTTTCCATTCGAAGACCACTTGACCTTTTTGGAAAAAAAAAATTATACATGGACAATCTATTTCTCCCTCCCAGGATGTTTCTCATGTACAAACAAATAAAAATTAAGTTAAACTTAGAATGCTACTTCTTGCTTTACATACTCGGTTTTTTATTTGGCTATGGGTACAGAAAATATTTAAATGCATTTTCTAGGTCATGGGTTTTGTGTATGCTAGACTGACGCATAAGTGTTGATACCTCTGTGTTTGTCAACACCTTTCCTGGCAGCACCGTCTTGGTCCTGTGGGAAAAAAAGAATTAGAGCTTCAGCAAATGACTCGAGCTCTTAAATCTCTTCTAGTAGGTTTTGCTTTTTCAGAAAATATCAAACAGGGGCAGGAAGGGTACACAGCTGTGAGAAACCTCTCCTGAAATTTAAGACCTTTGTGCATGAGCTGCGTATTATTCTGATGATAATTTACTGAGGTTATATTGAGTGCTTTGAACACGGCCAAGCCAAATATGCCTCGTATCAATTAATTTTTTGAGTATGATTCCCTTCTTAAAGACAATTTATTCATAAGGATGAAGTCCAATGCGATCTCTGGTGAGATACTTAAACACTGAGATTTTTTTCCAGTGCTGATTATTATTGCTCTGAGAGGTCTGCTGGTGCCTTCTCACACTGTAATATTATCTTTTTTTCTTACAAGGATGTCTTTCAGAATGACATACCAAAGAATCAGGACAGAAAACCTCGGCAGAGTTTCATTTCAGGCCAAAATGCGTGTGCAAACTATGTTTTTCTCTGCTAAATAAATTTAGAGCTATCTT
The DNA here is from genome assembly GCA_013400335.1 of Eurystomus gularis. NCBI lineage: Eukaryota > Metazoa > Chordata > Aves > Coraciiformes > Coraciidae > Eurystomus > Eurystomus gularis. The sequence goes on along the minus strand of VZZY01003346.1, from coordinate 1,723 downwards.
TCCTATAGCTATGTTAATAGGGCCTTTACTGCTGCTGCCATTACTGATGTTTGCTTTGCTTCTAGATCTCCTCTGTTTGTTGGTTAAAGTAAAAGCTACATTAACTGGTCGCCTTGGGTGTTAATAGTGAAGAATTCTGACCTGTACCATTAAATTCTTTGACAGTATTGTGTCAAAATCGGGTAATTATGACCTAAATGTAAAGGTCAGTGGTGAGAAAAGCAGTTCATCCTCTATATACCCTGTTCCAGCTTGTAGTTTGACTTGTAGTTTTCTTTTTTGGAAGATATNCTTCCTTCTGTGGGAAAATTTACTAAAAAAACAATCTGCTTGATAGTTCTGCTTTTCTTGGATAGTATAACTTCCTAGGAAAAAATAATACTAAGGTCTTTGTGAATCTAACAAGTGTCAATCTATCACTTATTTCTCTGTACATAAACTAAACTATATATCGTATGTAAGAGTATGTACATATGTATATATTTATACACATATAAATCCCAACTTATATATCCCAAAAACATGCTTAGTAAATCCTCAAATACTTCATAGAAATATGAAGAACTCCCATTTCATTTAATAAGCTTGTAGATCTTTGGAAGTTTTTTTTCTCACTTGTAGACTACCAGGATGAAAGCACTAGGGTGTCCTGAAATATTTTGGCAACATCATTAAATACTATAGTAAATGCTCTTTGCATTGATTGGGTTCACCACTTCAGTATTCTTTCTGCTGTTCAGTTAGCTTGTTGGATTTCAAGGTGCCACCTCAGGCGAACATGTTTATTGTGAAGTCTACATTACAATTCATGCCAATAACAAGTTATAAGATGCTGCAATATTAGCCAGAAAAAAGACCTGGTGGTGACAGACTTTTGAGTGTCTTCAGGGATTCGAGTTGTCCATGCACAATTCTACTCGTATTTCTCCTCTCTGAGCTAGTTACTGTTTCCCCCACTACGTGATCTAAAAAGATATCTTATGAAACCTGACTTAGCCCTTCTGAGTTCTGCAGTCTCCTCGGGGTTGGCCATCTTGGGTTTGCTCCAGTAACTCATTATTTGTGAAACAGATAATAAAGGAACTGGAATATTATGCTCAATATGAGTTTTGGCCACTTTTCTGTCCACATAGATGTTCCAGTCATTACTGTTTCAACTCTATAATCACTGTGGTTCCTCATGCTTTTCTTATAAAAGAAATCAAGTTTCCACCTCCGACTTCAGATCTGGTCACCCTGATAGGTCTTAATCAAGTGGAACTGCTTCTAAATAAAAGCCACTCAAAATGCATCACTTCAGTGCAAAGGGGAACCCTTTGTAAATACCACCAGGTGCCAAAGTAGTGTCTAATATCTAGCCCCAAAGAGGCTAAAGTATCAATGTCACTCATGAAACGTTACCTTTCAGCTGAAAGGCACACAAGTTATTTACTTCAAATGTCATAATATCATCAGTTTAAGAAAAAGAAAAAAAAAGACTTGCATTGAGGGTTATTTCCTCCGTAATCTCTCCCTCCCCCCCTCAAGTAGGTACTGAAATCATGTTCTGCCAATAATGATGATAGTAGATTAATGGACTAAGTATCTTTTTTTCTAAAATCAAGAGATTATCCAGAAACCCCCACTGTTGATTGTGCTTAGTGAGAGAGGAGGAAAGCACCTCTTACCGACTGCTGCCTTCATTGGTCCTGGCACTGCAGCCATCATTATTATTATTATTATT
>VZZY01003341.1:2909-15835 GCA_013400335.1 Eurystomus gularis | reverse complement strand
TTAAATAAACAGTGCAATCTAATTTCTTATGTTGACAAGCCTTCATTTGCTTATTCTGGAGATTAACTGAAATGTAACCATAAAGAGAGAAAGGTAAAAAAATCCACACACATTAAAAATGCTTAACAATCTTATTTTACCCTCTGATAAAATTATTATGATGGATATAGTTTTATACTAAAAAATGAATGCAATTCATTTCTCATGTCTGATATATATTTTATATAAAATGTACGCCACTGAGTGAAATAGAACGCTGAAAAAATTTAGTAGTGGAACAAAATCTTGTGTCACAGATGCCTGCAGCTTATTATTGCTGCTTTAGACCTCTACTCCAATAGTAACAGCAGCAAATACTAAGCAAGAATTAAAGCCAGGTATCCTGTGCTTACAGCACATAATGAAAGACTATGTAAGTATTGCCGCCATGATACTCTCCTAGATTCCAGGAGTGACTAGTGACCTGCCAAATTAAATTAAATATTCACAGTAACATTTGTAATGACTCCCTACAACAACAGGAATCTGTGTATCCAACAAAAGATGCATATAATTCCTTACCAACTTCAAAAATTAAAAGTATAAAGAAGTAGTAGAGAAAGTTTGAAACAGAAATTCCTTACATCTACTGCTAATGCTAAATAGAAGTTTGGAGAGAGGAAAAAGTCCTTAATATAACTAAATTACCTATTCAGGGAGTGCAATAAATATGTCCATGAACAATATTTGAAAGTAGTCTTACCATAAAGAGCCATTTCTGTTTTTCACACTCCATATTAGATACCACTCTAGTGGAGAATTTCGGAGTTCTGGTATCAGATCTTACTCTGGAGAAGGCTTAGGCTGCATTGCCGCCATATTGGAAGGCATATTTATAATGCTCTACCTATTTCTAAGATAAGTACCTAGACAATGACCTTTACTTAATAGTAAAAGCAAGATATTTCACCTATTTTCTTTTATTCACTGGTAAGCGTGAGAATACTAGCAATTACCACAGTGTAACTAATGGCAGTAAATCCATATAGATAAGTAGGAGGATAGTTTGTAAAACTACTCATGTCATACCTTTGCCAAAGTTCCTTCATCTACAAAATACAGACAATGGTTTCCTTTCTTTTACATTTATTTTGACTGTGTTGTTTTAAATCCATCTGATGTTTGCTAAAATCAAGCAATGTCTAGAAAAAGATTTACTAAGCAAAGAATATTCCAATGTAGGAAAATATTACAGATTTTAAGGATCTGGCTTGCTTCATAAGATTTTCACAGCACAGAAAAAACCAAACCAACAAACCACAGAAAAAAAAAATAGCTATTTGTTCAACTTTTTCTAACACAGACAACATAATTAAACTGGTAAATTTAATGAATTGTCATTTCATATCAACAATCACTTTATGCCATCACAACGATTTCAACAGCATCTGCTTGGCAAATGGAAAAAAGCTTCATATGAAATATTTTTATCCAGTAAATAAAATTCACAGGCTTATAGGATTTCAGATCCAAAAGTGGTTCCACTTTGGTTTATAATACACATCCTTATAGGTCTGCAGCTGTGAGTAGCTGTGTTTAAAGTAATAACTACAACAGAATTTCCTACAATAAAAAAAAAAGCATTTCTTCATATTCTGAAGAAGAATATTGGAAGAGGAATAGGAAAAAGTACACAGCTTTATTCAAAAGCACCTATTTAAAGCCCTCATTCCAGTGGAGCGTGTTGCACGGGTCATCAGAAAAAATGCCTATGTTACAGGGTCATGTTCTCCAATAATACAATTATTAATAAACCAAAATCCAAACCTATCATGCAGTAGGCCATATGCATCTGGCTTGAAATTGTTATAAATGCATAACTGGAAGAAAAGTAACCTTAATAAACATTCTAAAATTCAACTGAACTTTACTGATTTTATATAATTATTTACTAATCTAATGTAATGAAAATAACATTTGTAATTTTTAGAGAATTATCACACAACCACTCATAAATAACATGATACTGCCACACAGTTGTCAGTATAAGTTTTATATATATTGTATATATACTCCATAACATAACTACGTTGAGTTAGATCAAAGACACATCCTCACATTTTTCATCAGCAAAGTGTAGCAGATAAGGTGCATAAGTTTAGAGAGATCTTTGTAATTTGGGCCCTTCCACTTTCATCATTCAACAGTTTAGGAATTTCTTGAGCATCAGCTGACACAGTAACGCTGGTTCATTGGGCCAATAGCTTTTGCTCAATCTCTCCTTTATGAATTTGCCCCAAATCTCTGTGACCCCACATACACTTCTGGACTTCACAGCACTCTGTGTATGTAACCTCAGTGTATGTCCCAACTTCAGTTGTGAGAAACTATTTTTTTCCAATGCTGTTCATGATTTTATGTTTCTGTCACAACTTTCCTCTCACTCAATTCCACCCATACAACCTGCAAAGCTGAGGAGCTCTTGCCAATTTAATCCCGTTACATGCAAGCTCTTCAATACCTCTTGGTATTACTGTCAATTTTATTTGAACTTCTCTTTTTACTATAAACTTTTTCAAAAAGGACTTCCAGAACTAATTCCAGTATTGATTACATAGGCTCATCCTGGATTTGCTAAGTAGAAACACACAAGCATACTCTTCATATTTATTTTGGAATGGATCTTATTGATAGTTTCCTAAAAACTATCCAGGTATAGTTTAGTTTTTAATAAGAAATAAGGGCTTCTTTGCCATTTTTTTGTTTTCCAACTACGGTATGCACAGTATTAAAAAATTTGCTTTGTATTCATTTGGAAGTTTTGGGGTTTTTTTTTTAATAAAAAAAATTAAGACAATTCTATGAGCCTACTCAATGAAGAAGAGGTTTAAAAAATACTGCAGATTTCCATCACATATGATGGATAAGATTACAGACTATCAGTACCTCCTCTGATAGTTTATAGCTAAAAAAATTTATATTGCAGGCATGACCAAGGAAAAAAGCTGCTTCAGCCTGAAGAAATGCTGTGGCATCACCTTGTACTTGGCCAAAAACATTCACAGAATTGGCATTGTTTTAACAAGAGTCCTCAGTCCTCTGGTTTTCCACCTTCAGGTAGAAATTGTAGTAAGTTACTAAAACACTCTTCTCTTCCCAATCCACTAAAACTCAGAAGCCAAGCACAGTATTTCAGAATCTACCAAAACCAAGATGACCCAGAGGACAGATTCTTACAAGACTGACAATGGTAGAGTAAAAAATACAGACCACTCTGGCATCTGACTCTGACACCGGGTCTTTGCTGCAGAAAAAAGGACAAGTTTCCAGCTTCTTCCATTTGATGGCTTAGATAGTATCAGTATCATGTTTACATGTTCACTGAAAAGGTTGCATGTCTTTTCTGATAAGCAGTGGCTTTAAATTCTGCTCTGTTTTCACACAACAACACACATTTTACATCTCAAGGAAATTCTAAAAGGAGACCATCTGGAAAGACTACACAGTATATTATTTGATGTATGCTATACCAAAGCATCATATATGATCATATATTCATGGTCATACATCTTGATGATTAGAGTTCAGTACATTTGATGCACTCTGAGGTATAAGCTTCTGGATTCTCACACAGTACTTACTGCCTTAATAAATTCTGGCATAGTGATAAATATACTCAAAAGGATAAAAAAATATATCAGATAATTGTAACTATTTATATCTATATGAGAGAATACTTTTACATTCTACTTGTCTAATATTGCACTTAAAACCCTTTCAGTATCAGAATTTTGGTAAACATTTTGATAACCTTTTAACAACATTTTTCAGAAATACATTGTGAAGCGTGACTGGAAAAGCCAAACATACTCTTAATTAATTTAGAAGTATTCACTAGTTCCTTGAGGCAGAGATAAATAATAATTGCTGCCAAGATTCACTATCCTGTAATTTCTCTATGTGGTAAAGAAGCTTGATTCTACATTCCGGTTTCATAGTAAAATTCATATTTACCTTTTTAAACAAAATCTCTTAACTTTTGTGAGCAAACGTGATCCAAGCACCAGTACAAAGCCTACACAGTTTCCAGCTCTCGTATTTTTCCCGTCAGACAAATACGACCAAGATAACATCTGTGTTCTCATTTGGATTGTCATATTCCAATCCTATCACGGAGCAGCCTGCCACCCTACACGTTGCTTAATAAAGACTCCTTTCTCCATTTTCACTTCTCTGTATCCAGACTTAGCACATTCTCACATACATGGCTGAGTGGCAAATTTTCTGAGGCCTTCTTTGGCAAATACTTCAGCAAAGCATGTATATGAGTACACAGCCTAACAAGCCTTCCAGCAAAACCTGCAACTACATATCTGCATTATTTTTCACATGAAAAAGGGTGTTGCAGACATATAAATGAATATACACCCAAAACCGTAATTCTCAATTAGATATTAGTAGAAATTTTAAGTTTTAGTGATGATATATTTGTTATTCTCTGGGGCTTTCCAGGATCTCTGGTAACACAGGCAGGTAATACTGCATGCACATGCAAGAAATGATCCTATCCCTGCTTGGAAAGGAGGTATTGCTCTCCTCTGGAGTCTCATGTTGGATTGCTGAAAAGCTGAGTATCAAGAGTCCTTCCAATGAAGGGAAATCTCCTCCCACTATCTCAGTAGTTCAGAAAGCCCTGCAAGGAAGTATGCCCAGTTTTTACCATTACTGCTATGTGACAGACATCAGATTGGATGTGGACTCTTCCAACTGCCATCTCGTATTGTTTGAAAATACACACAGTGAGAAGATTCAGATGACCCTTCTGACATCTCCCATATATATGGTCCATGGGTAGAGGGTTTTGAGGACGCTGTCCAAAACTTTAATCGTGACTCTGCCCACAGTAGACTTACTCACCCCAAACTGGTCATTGAGCAATAGGAATCTAGGGTTACAAAACTCCAGCAGCTGAAAGTTATTCTCTCAAAGACAGTTGTAGGCTTATCTATTTTATTTAGCTACACGGTTCCATGGAACCACTACACAGTTCTGCTAAACCGTATTTGTCTTCCACAGCCAAGAACCTCTGGCTAATCATGGACTAAACAGTTGCAATGATAATGACTCCCAGAAATTCATTAACCCTGTCTTCTTCCTCATGTGACAGGACGTCCAGAAGAATAAAATTAGTTTCTTCTGGAATGTTTTCCTGGAGTACATCTGCCAGACACAAGGTTACTTGCTCCATCCTCTCCATATTGTCCCTCTCTCTGACCGATAAACAACTTGAAGGCACCTGGGCTCACTTGTAGATGAGCAGGAACAAGGCTTGCTTCCTTCTGTGAGGCCAAATGTAATTGCAAAGGCAGCAATAACATGCTTCCATTGCAAGCTGCAGTGTGGTATTTCACAAAGGGGTCCACTGAGTGCTCACAGTCCAGAAAGCAAAGGACCGTACGATAGCTTTCTTTCAGATAGCTTCAAAGCATGGGTCTAATGAGGATGTCCAGGCAGGGAATCAGACTAGATCTAATCCAAAGTAAAACCCCTAAAGTACGATGAGAGTAGCTACAGCATCCTCAGCAACAAATGCTTTTATCTACTAATCTGTTGGTTTTGTGCTTCACTACTTACTAACGAAGACAAAGCCTAAAACTACATCTAAAAAAAAAAAATTCTGTATGCACTCAGAAGTACTTAAAATTGAAAACAGTAAGTGCAAACCCAAATGCAGTTAACGTCGTTGTGAACAGTAATTATAACAGCACGGCGCTATTGAGGAATATTATACATTCTTGTTTCACGCAAAATTGTCTCAAGTTGGGGAATTTAACTTAATTAAATTTATTGCCAATTGCAAACTTTTAATTACTGATTCAGGTATTGAGAAAAAAGACAAATAGTTAAACACACAAAGAAAACACTTTCCCTCCCTCTTTGTCTCAACTTGGCTTCAGATGTCTCTCTCTACTCTCTAGTCCCCAGTCTCCTTGCTTTTGCCATTGTGTTACACTCCTCCCTTTGGTAAAATGATGGGCGGTGCAGGACAGGGGTCAGTGCTTAATGGCTGGCTCTTTTTGCCTCATTTCTTACTCCTTTCAAGTGCTTTAGCGCTCATCCTCCCAATGGCTGAAATCTCCCCAGGGATTGTACCTGTTCAGCCTGGATTTCTCCACAGGTTGCAGTCCCTTCAGAGGTGTACCTCCTCCTGTGTTTTCTTTTCTATGTCCTCACACATCTCTTGTCTTTCCCTTCACGCCTGCTCCATTATCTTCCCCTGTACTTCCATTTATGTGTTGTTTTTTGTCTCCTGCATGACCTCTGTGCCTCCTCCTGTGTCTTCCTTCGTGCCTCCTCACATGCCACCTCCTGTACCTCCAATTGTACCTCCTGACACATTTTCCTTTGCACTGCCTCTGCTGCTCTGGTGTCTCCAGTCCCTAGTAGCTACTGACCTTTCCGAACACGTTTTCACAGAGGTGCCATGCTCAATTTCAGTTGTACAGTGGGTCCATATTGTCCTTTCCAGGGCTGGTTGGGAGCGGCTTTGCCCAGCACAGGGCAGTCCATGATCTCTGCCCACACAGGCTGCAGGTCAGCCCAGCAGCACCCCCACTATGAAACCCCTGCCCATTTATGCCACATACAATTCTAAAGGTGAATAGAAAAAAAAAAAAAAAAAAAAAAAAAAAAAAAAAAAGAAGAGAGAATATTCTGCAGGTCAGACATAATGATCTATGCAGTAAATCAGATGAATGGCAATGGGCACTGACAAAAATCACCCCTTGGAATCAATACTTGCTAAACAAAAATAACTGTTTTATATGGTGAATCTCTTCTAAAGAGCTACTTACAGACACATTAATATTAGTGAAGGATGTATTCATTGTCACATATATCAGTACCAGAACATGAACTTTGGCTATATAATACTATATACTTCTGCAAATTAGATTTGACTTACCATAACAGAATCAAGTTTTTGTTTCACCTTCTGCATTCTCATTGATGCTCTTGCAACACTGACAAACTGATCTGCTGGAGACATCACTGAACTTTTTTGTACAGGAATTTCAGAGAAACTGCTAAAGAACTGTGGCCCTCTTGGTGCAGCTGTGGTAAGTGATGAACTGAGATCTTTTACAAGTTCAGCTTCCTGTTGTGCAACTGTAGAAACAATCAATATTAATGTGTCAGGTGAAGTCTTACATTGCCATGGGGAAAAAAAAAATAAAAAAGAGATTGCTGTTATTTTGCCAGATATGTCTTCAGACAAACACCATCAGAACCTGCACTAATAGTGCTATAGGAAAAACCTGAAGTTTTCCCCATGCTACCCCATTTCCCCCTAACTCTCCCTTCTGTTATCTGTGTTCAGTAAACTTTCAAACAGAACTGATATTCTTGTATTACTCATAAACAAGTGTTCTCCATGCAGAAATATTGGGGTGGGGGGACAGAGAAAGGAATTTTTCAAAGGGAAGAAGTTATAGAGCTTGCACTGGGTTCACGTCAGCTATTTTACTAGGTATGTTTAATCTTCTTTCCAGCCTAGCTTCGAGTGAGCTTCTTACACTTGAGTATAATTTCCGAAGTTGCTAGATATATATACAGGGTACAGGAGGCATTCCTAAGAGGTAGCTTGTTCTAGAATAGGGTACTTTTGATGAAATTTTGTGGTCACTATCATTTAAACAAATTGTTTGACTTTCACAATTTTTATCTTGTGGTCTCAAGCCAATGAAGGTTAAAAAAATTATTCATGAAAGTTTTGTCCAGGATATTGATAAAACTTTTGGTGTACATAAAACACGTAACTGTTGGAGACTTTAAAACTGTGTCAGTGACTAAAATTAGTATTACTATATGATTAACTCTTTCAACACTAAGGCAGTAAGACTATCTTTTGAAAGCAATGTGCACGCTTTTAACCAAAAAAGGAACAAAGAGTTAGTAACAGACAATGTTGAAAAGACCACAACCTATGCAAAAATCTTACTGTCACCTTCGACTTAGTTAAGCAGTCAGACGATACAAATAACTACCAGTGTAATATCTGTGTGATCTCTAAATATACACGCATATATATTTTATACTACCCATTTAGCTTTTCAACTGCTGAGCAGTCAAAAACTTTAAAAATAAATCCTTCCCCTGTAAAATTTTCCTTTGCTTTCTTACTGTGTTGAAGTTTAGCACTGAATATTGATTGTAAAGTCATGTCACTATTTTCCTGTAAAAGTCAACCAGTTCAACAGACAAATAACCTAAAGTGTGAGATCCGATATGAGTAATCTAATTACTATATGTTATTTTAAAAGCAAATGTATAAAGACAGGATTAGCTTTAGAAAACTACGTTCACTGCAAATACAATTAAAACAAAAATGTTACAAATATGCAAAATTTGTAGCATAATTCATATTAACATTATCTACTGTCTGGATGCAACATGACATCTGAAACAGTGTCCTGAATTGAAACAGTGACACTGCTAAAGCTAACCACAAAACCACAACTATCAGAAAAGCCTGCAAAGGACAGTCTGAATTTTATTTTGTATATCAAAACTTCAAAGTTGGCATTTATCACTATTTTCTCTTTAATATAACATGGGGAATAAACATATCGTTCACACCATCACACCATAGACATAACAGCTGTTTATTAAAACAATCTATACTCATTCATTTCTACCCAGGTCCTCAACATTATTTTCCAGCATAGCCAGCACAAAATACTGATATTTCTATTAAGCTATTCATTAATGTTCAGAATTATAGTATTTTTTGGCTCCATAATCAACCTTGATATGGAAAAGGAGCTTTTAAATATTTGTTTGACACTGCCTATATATGACAAATTGCTGTAAAGATATGTATTATCATCAAATGATCGTTTTCTTTTTCCTTCAAAAGAAGTACAAATAATACCAAATCACGTCTAAAAATAAAGCATTTACAGGTGAGTGTCAAGAAAATTTGTACTGTACCTTTATAATCATAAATGTATACTAGTATTGGCTGGTTTTGACCAAAGGCACAAAATGACACCATGTGTTCATGTGGATGAAAGGCAACATCACGAAGTGGAGATGTGAAGGAGAGTTCAGAATATATGGCCACCTGATCGCCTACAGAAGTGAAATATGTTTATTAATACCAGGGAAACATATTTGGTACAGCAAAATAATGGCTGCCTACAGCTTGTATTACTACAGTGCAGTGACTGCCACTGTAAATAAAAATACTCCAGTCAATGTCCTTATTGAAAAGTACTATTTGGCATAAGACAAAAAATACTGCAGAAAACGTTAGTTCTGTTGCAACAAGCTGCAGGAAACCCCAGAGGATGCATCAGGTTAGCTGAGTTCTCTTGTTCTGATAAGCAAGTTCTGGAAAGGTGGCGTTCCACAGTATTTGTTTGTGCTTGCATTTTGCCAGAGATGGCTATCTGAGTTGTGGATTGCAATTATATAATACTGGCAATAGGAGTGAAAGTTGAGCACAAAAGTATTAAAGAAATAAAATTAGCTCTTCAGCTGATGGCATTATGAACCCAAGTGTGCAAGCAAGAGTCTAACAAAGTTCCTCCCTCCTTTTATTATTTTTTTAAAGTTTTCAGCCAAATTATGTAGCGGCATAGATAGCCTACACATATAGCTAGATAACAGATAGCCTATAGCATATAAGCTAATATAGTTGGAAACATGGAAAGAAATTAAAACCAGAACTGTTTGCTAGCTGCCAGTTCTAAAATAGTTACTCTTTCCTTTTTAAAAATTTAGATCATTGGCGACACGATATAATGCCATCAAAACCGACAAGTGTATTCTAGCTTCTACTGTTATTTTTGTCCTCTTTACCTCACCGTTTGTCATTGACAAACTCTTTATATTACATTTGCTTAACATTTTTCCAGAAAGATTTTGGTAGCTATTTTGAAGCTACCCTGTTTAGGGAATAATTCACAAAGAAACCTGATATTCCAAAATCCAAAAATAGAGTCTCTGACCATCCTTGGGAAATAAAGCCTGATTCCCAAATCCAAAAAACACAACAGAGAGACTGATTTGACTTAAAACATTTTGTGCATTCCATTCTAAGACTCTCATCCACATGTTAGGAATTGCAGCACACAAAGAACTGAGCTTCAGGTGCTCTATTCCTCCTGGATATTACAGATGCTACCTCTGCCCATTTATTAATTTCCTCTAGAGAGTTACATCTTAAGAGATTAATAACAGCTATTTAAAAGGTACAGCTAAGGCTTCAGGATTTAATAACATCTTACTGCCGTTTTATTCCATATCAAAAGTGTTTCAATAAAGCTTATAAAACCCTTTCTCCCTCATCCTTGACAACCTGGCATAAGACCATAAAATAATTAGTTACCTGTTTCTGGATTCCAAACATAAGCCTTTCCATCTTCACTTCCAGAAAATAGGAATGTACCACATGGTGTTAAGGTGCTGTGAATCTTTTCTCTGTAGTTTGTGGCACCTATGTATTTCTTTGCAGCCAAGCTAAAGATAAAGAATAGTTTGCAACTGTAGCAGATACTTCCAAAATAAACAATCTAACTTTTTATGTGTCAGTCCCTTCCTCTGTTCGTCAGAAAAATCAATACATCTTGCATCCCAAATAGATATGCAAGCACCCACCTTTCACATAGTGCAGTCATTACCCTTTCTTTCCCTGGCTTTCCTAATTCACCTGAAATTACAGATGAAAGTGTACATCCTTGTCCTTCAGTAGAAAATGGAAATAGTCAGATTTAGAGAACATGTAATAATTCACATCTTCTTGATCCTGGGCTTTGCAAAAAATGGGGAAATTGGCACTATTAGCCCAGGCTCTGTCAAAAAAAAGTTTTCTTTATGCTTCCTGAGCTTGACTACATCCCAGTAGGGCTTTTATTTATCCAGCAGCTCTCTTTAGCTTTTCAGACTAATGTCTCCTTGGTTAGAAAACCAGAGGCAGAATCAAAAAATTCCAGACATCAATGTTGGTTTACTATTAATATTTTAATATTATTTTACAACTTAGGTATCCTAATCCTTTTTCAGTGAAATACTACTGTTCAGCATAGTAATAATGATCTACTAATGAACTACTGTCAAACAGTTTGTAGGCATCAAGTAAAAGAAAATCTACAAAAGGATCTGGAGAAGCATAAGCCAGTTTGTAAGAGGCCATCTCAAACAGGAGACACAGCTCCTGAGATATGAGAGATATGCAAGTTCAAAATGGAGACTAAAACAGCGGTAATACTACAATGCAGAATTTGAGGCAAGAAGAATGGCAATTGGCCAAGAGAGCCCTCAAAAACAGAAGATTGTAATTTTAAAAATATGTCACTGAAGAAAACAATGGAGGTATGGTAGAAGTGAAGTGCAGTTAATATGGCAGGAAAAGTATTTTTAACAATATTCTGAATAAATATACCCTAGATAAAACTATTTGGCAAGAGAAAAGGATACTTTAATGCTCACAATGTAAAATCATATTAGCTCAAATAAGAGGTTTAGCTGTATGAATATGAAAGATAGTATCTCTTGAGATATCATGTAGAAGAGCTCTGCAAGATGTAAAACTGACCTGCATATGAAACCCTAAGGAGAGTTCTGAACCAAAACCAAATCCCTCTTCACATACCTGAGTGAAAGGACAGCAGCATTATCCAGAAAGATAAAAACAGCAAGTTGAAAGAGGAAAGTTAAGAACAACTAGCTGTCAATCAAAGTGAATTGTGTCGATCTGTGACCTCCACCCCCTCTTTTCTCATGCAGGGAATGAACAGCTAATGCTGATGTGTAAAATTATCACTGCTGGGTATCTGACCCTGTGGTTTATCGATAGGTTTAAGTCAATGTAACTGTGGGCTGTGGGCAAAGCAGCAGTCCTGCTGCTGTTCTCTCCACCCTTATTTTCCCAGGCTCTCCCTCATTTCTTCTGTAGTGTTTGGGCAGCAATCAGATGGGTTAGATCAGATAGCTGATTAAAATGAAAATTAATCATTTTTANNNNTGAGTTACCCTGCATCAAAAGATCTCTAGAGTTGATAAAAAGGAAGTACTAGGAATACATGGCCAAAAGTGTGGGAGATAAGAGGAGATGGTGTGTCCTATGGATAAACTGGCTTAAAATAATTGTGAAACTATTAACCCTTTCTTAAGAGATTCCTATGCACGTCCATTTTTCTCTCTCAAACTAAAACTCTGCACTTTTTAGGAATGGTAGTGATAGAAGAACACTGTGCTTCAAACACTACAGGTTCCCTTTGTGAACCCACTGATTTCATGCTTTGACTGTGTGGATAGTTCAGTTTTCTAGCATGGTCATTATTATTCATCATTTACAGTAAAAGATGAAGAGTGCACTATAAGACTGGAAAGTCTTCAGCTAGTTCAAACATCCAACCCAATATATTATTAAAGAGTGAGATTTCCTGAGTGAGAATATACATGTACAAAAGTATGCTCTAAAAGAACGTCGTTTCTTGTGCTATGGGAGCGTAAAGGTATTTCCCCCAGGTAATTTCATGTAGGACACCAGGGATCTTCAACTTTCTGCATGGTGAGTAGAAGGGAACCCATTAATTTAAGTATGAGTGACTTAAAAAAGAGCATTCATATTTTTAACATGACTTTCCAGAAAAGAATGTTCAGGCGCATCTTATCAATGTGTGTAACTGGCAGGAGTGAGACTCTTCTCAGTTTCACCCAGTGAAAGGACAAGAGGGAACAGACACAAGAGGAAATATAGTAAATTGTGTTTAAAATTAAGAAAAAAAGTTTTTACTTCAAGGGTTAATGAACACTAGAACATGTTGAATACAAAAGTAGTAAACTCTCCATGCTTCAAGATACTCAAAACCTAACTGAATAAAGCTCTGAATAACAGACTCTCATACTCTGATTATTGGAGTTGGACTGGACTCAAAGTG
>VZZY01003340.1:0-24688 GCA_013400335.1 Eurystomus gularis | reverse complement strand
CAGTCCTCAGGCACCTCTCCTGTTCTCCATGACCTTTCAAAGATGATGGAGAGTGGCTTAGCAATAACATCAGCCAGCTCCCTCAGCACTTGTGAGTGGATCCCATCAGGGCCCATGGATTTGTGGGTGTCCAGTTTGCCTAAATGATCTCTAACCCAATTCTCATCAATCAAGAGAGAGTCTTCCTTCCTTCAGACTTTCTCTCTTACCTCCAGGGACTGGGATTCCTGAGGGTCAGCCATAGCAGTAAAGACTGAAGCAAAGGAAGTATTTGGTAACTCTCCCTTCTCTGTATCCTCTATGTCACCAAGGCTCCCACCTCATTCTTCAGCAGGCCAACGTTTTCCCTAGTCTTCCTTTTCCTACTGGTGCACTTGAACAAGCCCTTCTTGTTGTCTTTGCTAGCCCTTGCCAGATTGATTTTCAAGTGGGCCTTGGTCTTCCTTGTTGCAACCCTACATACCGTGACAACATTCCTATATTCCTCCCAAGTGATCAGTCCCCTTTTCCACATTCTTTAAACTTCCTTCTCTATTTGAGTTTTCCCAGAAGCTCCTTGCTCATCCATGCAAATCTCCTGCCACATTTGCTTGATTTCTTACTCACAGGGATGCACCTTGCCCAGAGTTGCCTATTATTCTATCAGTAGTTTGGCTCAAGAGATTTCACTTGCAAGTTTTCATGGCATTTCAAGGCATTAGCAAATCTTTCTGATCCAACAAAAAATATGCCATGACAAAGAAAGAATTCTAACAAATAGATAAAAACTGAGTTTAAGGAATCCCACACAGCTAGGTCACAGATGGAGGACAGGGTGCTCATAATGATCGTAACACCTCGGGTAACAAGCATATGGTGCTCAGACAGCCGTTGAATGGTTGGACTCAAGCATTTGGTAGCACAATTTTGCTAGGAATCATGTTGTCTTTGATAACTTTCCAAGCTTGTGCTTTACTCTTCCAAGGAAAGTACATTTAGTTGGCTCACAGAATTAGTTCCTGAAGAAGTTTTCCATCCAGGAGGGCAAGGTTGGCATTTGCTTTGTTTGTAACTTGAGATTGTGGCAATGTATGTGCTACACAGATAGCTACTGTGACAGATCAGAAAATTTAAGTCATTTCTTGGTATAAGAACGTTACCTGACACTGAATGGTTCTATACTGTATGTCTTTCTCGTGTAGTATCAAAATGTTTCATATGCAAGTGAGAAAATATGTCAAATACATGTCCTGTTAGCTTTACTACTAAGGAAAAAGCCGTGAGGAACCAGTTTCCTGGCATGCCTAGGTCTCAAGTGTCTCTTATGGAACAGATTTTGTTTCCTTCAGCATGAGCTCAAAAGCAGACCAAGGACAGCAGTGGAAGCATCATTTACAATATCTGTGATGGGAAACTACAGAAAGTTGTCAACTCTTCAACTTTGCTTTCACTCCTACTAAGCCTCTTGCTGATTTTTATTGCTTCCAATTTGGAGAAGGGCTACGTTCCCTCACAATTTGCAACATGATGTGGAAGAATCCCCTGCTTTCTCAGACTAACTTCAGGAAGCTAATGCATCATTAGTCAGCTAAATTTCATATATCAGTATAAAGAAGTTCATATTATGGAAAAGAAATATCAGTCTGTAGTGAAAAAAATTAAACCTGTCAAACATTTGTGTCAATTTACTAGACGCATTGATTTTAATGCTGCATCTGCTTTTCATTACAACTACTGACTACAGTTGTTGTCATCTGTGCCACTCCTACAGCTCCACCTACAGCTCCACCTACAGCTAATTACCCTGTGCACTGCTGACTTCTGGCAGCTGCTCCGCTGTGCCTGGTTCTCTTACAACACGGTTGCTGTTTTTCTTCTCTTCTATTTGTTTCTGAGTGTTCCCTACTCTCCCTAATAACCCTGGTTAGATAAGGTGGGGAAATGCTGGCTCAGTATGGTTAGGCGAGTGTTTAAGTAACACATGGAAATGGATTTGGGATATAGCTTGCTTCTGTGTGGCCTGAAGGCATGGTTTCCATGGCAGTTAAAGCACTGACTGTGTGTGCAATTAATAATACTTAGTCAGAAAGAAGAATTTGTACTGTAACATTACATTTAAACAGTGGGATTTCAAAGAGAGAAATACATCCACTGGTATCTCCTCAAAGTCAATGGGCTATAAAAGCTGGTCAATTCTCACCAATTCCACCAAATCAGACCATCTGAGTCAGGCACTCCTTTTCGTTACTCCTGGTAATGAGCCCCTAAGATAACACATCTCAGTGCAGGAAAGAAAGCTTGCCTGTAGCTACATGTCATATGGTTTTAAGTTTCTCTTTGAACCAGAGCATTGTTTCTGACTCATATATACTCTGGTGTGAATGACAGTAGAATGTTCCCAACATAGACTGCCATCATTAACTTGAAGCATTTCTAAAAACATGGCAAGTCTGTAGAATGCTTATTTCTTTTTTAGTACTCCTACTATTTTGAAATACAACCCATACCTTTGATAACGGTAATTTTCATTCAGAAAGAGTGAACAGCTGTCATAATCTGCTGGTCTCATTGCCGGTATTAAGTCAGGAAGAATATTTCAACTCAAGTGGTAAAGATTAGAAATGTAAGTCGTTATGTTTAACAGAACTATTTATCTTAATGGAAACTGGTATAGATGGTGCTGTTTCAGTCTCTTGTAAACAGCAACTTGAAGCCCTGGGAATGCACATTGTCTTTGCTGGAGAAAGAGGCTTGAAACCAAACTCACCCAAACTGAGGTGTGCTTTTTGATGACACCAAAAGGCAGTCTGCAGAGCCACTTGAGTCCTTGCTTTTGGGAACCAACACGGTTTCTGAATACAGATATTCATACAGACTAAGCTTTACCAGGCAATATGGGTAAAATGTCATTCCAAGGATGGCCAGCTAAAAGCTTCAATGCAGGGAAAGTTACTGGGTTTACCACCAAAATACTCTTTGCTTGTGGTGTCTGTCTGTGATGGCAATTTCTTTTCTCCTTAAGCATTTGTGGTGGGTTAACCTTGGCTGAGTGCAACCAAGCTGCTCTATCATGCCCTCCTTTCTTCCCCACTCCCTCCTCAGCAGAGCAAAAAAAAGGGGAGGAAAATAAGATGGGAAACAGAAGCAGTTTAATAATAACAGCAGCAAAGCCAAGTAGATCCAGGCACGGAAGCAAAGGAAAACAAAGTTTTATTCTCTACTTCCCATCAGCAGGCGATGTTTGGCCACTCCCTGGGAAGCAGGGCTCCAAGATGCGTAGTGGTTGCTCTGGAGGACAACAGAATGGCCCCTCCTCTCCTCCTCCTTTTCCCTAGCTTTATAGCTGAGCTGACATCACATGGTAAGGAATATCCCTTTGGTCAGTTTGGGTCAGCTGTCCTGGTTGTGTCCCCTCCCAAGGCCTTGCCCACCCCATCCCACTGTGGGGGGGAATGTTGGGAAGAGCCTTGGTGCTGTGCGAGCCCTGCTCAGCAGTAGTCACAACACGGGTGTGTTATCAGTACCCTTCTAGCTCCCAGCACAAAACCACTGCTGCTTGTGGAAAACCAGCTCAGCCAGACCCACTACAATATTTTAGCCATTGATTAAACTTGGTAAGTACAATTTCAGTAGGTATTTCTAAAAGAATCAATTGACACTTTTACATTGACTCATACCTGGCAGTGGGACAATAAGTAGCTCTGTTTCTCAATGGGATTAAGAGAGAAGATAAAAAATGACTGGTCTAGAGGCTTTTTCTGTAAAGCACAGATATATTTTCCCCACTTCAAAGAGAAGGTGAAAGTAAATAAAGAGGTTGCTTTGCAACCATATAATAGAAGCTTTTCTGTATCTGGCAAGTGCATCAGATCTTGAAATAATAGGTTGCTGTGTTCTGTACAAAAAGAGCAGATTGCCAGTACAAAACAAAATTCAGAGATAAATTCAAGTCTGACACTTGGATTTCTCTTCTAAACACCCACATGTGAACCGTACACGCAGACTGCAGTCATTAGGCATGATTACTCAAGCTACACTGCTGCTGGAGGTGAGGAGCTCAAGCTGGCTTTTCACAGTCCCTTTAAGCTGACCTAAGGGACAGTTACCCCCAAAAGAGGTCATTACATTATGTTCCTGCAAGCAGACACCTACCTTGTGCTGTGTATTCCTCCTGTTTTTTCTCTGCATGAGGGACCTATTTTGACCAAGAAGATATTTCTGGGAAGATCACTCTAGCTCCTCCCTCCTTTGTTCTTGCCCATGTGGTCCTGCCTTTCTTGCCCGGTGCTCATCTGGGACTTTGCTCTATTAGTTTAACTCATTAATCAAGAGAAGGTAACTCTCTTTGCTTTCATGATACGCACAGGTTTTAGAAAGCGGGATCAGCTCATGGAAGGGCACTGGCAGAGAGCACTGGAACTGACACAGGTGAGAGTAGTAGGAGCTGGAGTTCCCCAGATGGCAGTGGTGAACCACTATCTTCACTGCTGTTTGTTAGAGTCCAACTGTGAATCCTTCAACTCCCACTGGAGCTCAGATATTTTTAGAGCCTTATAAAAGGCATAAACATTCTGAAGCTTAGTTCTTCAAGCAGGAGTTAGAAGCAAGCGTATGTACTTATCATGCTATTTCATTTCCATTGAGGTCCACAGACAAAGTTGCTTCTACAGACAGTATAAATCATGAGAGAACACTAATGCTCCTCTCTGGCTTGCCATCTCCTATGGTTCAGCTAAGGTGAAATTCACATCAGTATCACAATGCCTTAATTAACAAATACATTTGGTGTCTGAATGTGAGCAAGATGCCCATGCTCCCATGGCATTCTGAGGAGTGGAAAGCCCTAATCAGCCCACCTAAAGCAGACACCTCTATCTGGTCAGCTAAGTAGCTCTTTAGACTATTAACTATAATGGTAACTTAGTCCTACCTGGCACAAGGATGTTTACATTCCTGGACCTGTTTTCTTCCACTGGGGATCAATTCAACTGCCAAAACACGGGCATCTACCATCATTCAGGCTTTAAATAAGACAGAATCTACACAAGACGTGCTGTTCTGGCCTGGCACCTGGAAGTCTGATTACACACCTCAAATTGCACTGGGTGTCTGTGCAGAGGAACTGAATCGCACTCTGATTCCCCTGGGAGGAAAGGGCTTACCCTTGTCTAGTTGGATTCCTCCAACAGCTCCCTCCCTACCTGTAGAGAGAGAGGAGGGGCAGGAGTATGTTACCAAGTTACAGACTGGGAGACATTCAAGGCAGGCATGTTCCATAGAGACAGACTGTCTGACACTTCAGACATTTCAGAGTTCATAATCTGCTGGTTTTTAACTATCGCTGCAAGTAGCTATCGAGGTCTGTCAGAATATCTGACTTGTGAATTTAACTGCAGGTGTAAATCATGAACTAGTGCAGCATATTTGTTTGCAGTCAGAGGCTGTTCTAGCCAAAGGTAAACTGGTCTGCTAAATTAGTAACATGTCTTGGCCAGTTCTGGGTACAGCATGTCCTGTATCCATCTATAAATTCAGGCCCATGCTTCTATTTTTAGCTACATACATATCAATCAGTGAACGCAGTGATCTTGTCAGACTTTGCTTCTATTCTAAGGAAAGTTGCATTCTACTATGTTCGATGAGAAATACTTGATTTCTCCTAATAAAATCTCTCTTTTCCATAAAGAAATAAATTATCTGCAATAAAACACACTGTGTAGGACAGGTCAAAGACAATACATTTATTAAACTTTGAGAAAAACAAACAAAACACTGACATAAGGGAAGTTAAATAGAAACTGAAAGACACATCTTCTGACCGGTGTATAACGGCTTGTGTGACCAGTAAAGTACCAAAATGACATTCTGAGTTTGACTGAGGTATTTAACTATTTTTGGCAATAGAAACAGAGTAAGAAACTTCTTCCAAACACACACAGAGGCATTACTTGCATTAGTGTCTACCATCTATGAAATTTTATATGAAACTAAATAATGTAGCTGTTAGAAAAATATAGCAGCAAATTAGCAGAATATCTAATGCACATTTACTGTAAAGTACGTGCTAAACTTAAAAATCCCACCATGAGTTGGGCCCAGTCCTGTAGCCCTTGGTCACAAAGAGAGCATCACTGAGTTCAGTGGGAGACATCACGAGCAACACCTGCATTTGCTGTGCTTCATACACTTCAGGTCAGAGAAAAGAAATGAACTTCCCTATTTGCTTTCTAAGAAGAGTCCTGCTATGATGAAACCATGGGCTAGAAAGGTATCTTCTGAAGCAATAATAAAGCTCTGTCAAGTTCTTAATATATGTAAGAACAAAGAGAGCTTTCCCACTGAGTTTCAATTTTCTCTCCCTTCTGAAAGTCTGCCTAACGCGGTCAGAGGAGAGGCTGTTAGGCTGCAAAAACAAAAAACACATTTGAACAATACTGTATGCAATTCCCCTTTTCCACTCAAGTCTTTTAAATATGTTTAAAAATGAACTGCTGGCTAACTCCTGAAGTCCTTATTTTATTTTTTAAAACACGACTTTGTGTGGCACAAACTAATAAACGTATGAAAACCTTTGGCTGTAAGAGGGCTTCAGAAGTTGGTCAAATGTGAAGAGATGATGCTGCTAAGTCACTAGAACTTATTTATATATTCTCAAAAATTTTCAGTGAAAGTACAGTTGCACACTGTTTAATACTGTGGTCAACAAAACTCTGCTTATAGAAAAGTATATTATTAGCATTAACCAGAATCTGATGAAGAACATAATAATTTGCCGAAGTACTTTGTTTATTTTAAAGTTTTCTACAAAACTTTAGATTGAATGTATATTCCTATATTAGTTACCATAACAAACTAATAGAATCAGTTGCTTTAAGTTTCTACAATATTTCAAAATTTCTCTACAGGTTTCTTTGGAGGTATAAAATGGCTCTGTAAAAATCTGTTTTTTCTTTTTGCTGCAAGCAAGACTTTTATAAAACAGAAAACTCCGCTTTAAGCTTGCAGCAATTACATTCCTTACATGGGTCATCATCATTGAACTACAGTGTGTAGTGTAATAGAAAATTTTTGTTTTTATGGCTAAAATATATTTTACTAACTTGTATAAATCAAAATAGATGTGCTATTTATTCAAGCTACTTTTGTTTTTTCACCTATATGTTCAGTTCCCAATTATTGATATAAAGATCTCTGCCAACAGCACAGTTTTTACTAAATTCTTAAATTTAAACCACCTGATTTTTAGCTGTATCAAAATGCATGATTTACTATACATTAAACATAGTAATTTCAATGTTTGGTATCACAAAAAAATCAACACTCACAAGAACCAGACAGTCACTTCTACTAAAACAGTCTCAAGACAAATTCATAGATAATATTTACAGAACACAATAGGAATATTTTGATGAATATTTTATGTTGCAACACTTCAGGTAAAATTATAAGAACCACGAGAAACTTTTAGACTTCATTTTGGTTTCAGCATACAAGTCTGAGCTGACTCTCTGCTGTCAAGCACTGCACACCTCTAGTCAAAGAAGAGCTACGGCATGATTTTGTTCAGCTGGTCTGTGCTCACATAGCCACAAGACACGTTGAATTCCTTGTCTGGCACAGGCAGTGCAGTTGCATTGAGCACAAGGCCTTGTGGAGAGTGAACGATATGAATAGATGTATAATCTGGGACAGGCATCTCTGAATTTGGGGTTTCTGGTGTTGAAGCTCCAAGATTGACACTGGTAGTGGTAAGGCTCTCTGTGGTGAAGTAAGCGTCCTCGTTACAGCTTTGCTCCTGAACACGTGGCTCATCCTCTTCGTGGGAAGTCACAGCAATACATTTTTTGACATCTGCCTCACAGAAGTAGGCATTGTCCATGGTGAAGTTTTGTTCTCTGCAGCCCTCACACTGTGTTCTCCCCACCTTGTACTTCTGCCCTGGTGAAAGTACAACACTGCCTGCCGGGGTGATATCACTCACTTGTGCGTAGAAGTCAGTGTTTGTCAATGAATTCTGGTTACTTAGCTGGGTATGGACTGATGGACTAGCTGAGTCAATACTGTCTGCAAAAGGTGGCCACGGCTGGCTAACTTCAGACCGAGTACTCATATGCGGCTGTTGGGTGTCTGTGTCGGTAAGGCTTGCAAGTGACTCATCATTATCTTTTCTGTCAAGGCACAAGAGATCCTCTTCTTTTTCAGCTACCTTTTTGAACTGATCGATATCAGAGATGGCATCACATGTGTCACTTGTGCTGAAGTCTGTCTCTGGAATATCTGGTTCACAACAACTGGCCCGTCCAGAGTCATCATCCTTCGCTCCCAAGCAACTGTGTGATTTCAGATGATCTTCACTCAGGAGCCTGTTGGTATCTGAGACTCTGCTCTTTTCATCAGGGTCTTCTATGTCCAACTCAATAAACTCAACCCACAAGTCATCATTGTATAGCTGTGTCTTGTAGTTGTCATGGCTGGCTAAGATGGAATTAACCTCATCTAGCTTTCCTTTCTATAAAGCAAGAAAAAATGAGTGTTATAAAGGAAATAATGAAAATGCGTGTGCTATTGATGATGTTAACTTAAGGAAAGGTAACTGTAGCTGATGTAATAATTTCCTCATGTTATAATATTTTCCTACAAAATTTTTCTGTCTGGGACAACAATTGTCACCTGCTACTACTACAATGATTCCCACTGTAGATCTTAGAGCACAGTATTACCTTCAAGAGATCTGGGTCAATCCCTTTAATCTTTGGAACTGGCACAGGAGGAAAAATCAGCATTTTTAACCTGGAAAAAATAAATGACGGCTGTTAATTGACAGTGGTCCTGTTTGAGAAAGTTAGAAAGAAGAGTGCCTTACAATGAAATTATACTTTAATCGCTTCAAAACTGGAATGTTTGAAGATTCAATTTAAAATAGTCCTAAGGCAAAGAATGACTGTTTTCTCTCATTGCCAAAAAAACCCCAAGTTTTCTGCAGCCTTCCATGTTGAAATCACATACATTTATGTGGTAATCCATTTTGGAGTCTGGTCTTTGATAATTTAATGGTCTGTAGAAAGAGAGCTCTGTCAATAGTTTCCCTTTTAACATAATTTTCAAAGGAACCTGATACAAGCATCAGTGTGCAGAATGATGTTCCCCCAGTTTTTTTTTTTTTTCAGGGACACAGCAGTCTTGCATAAGCCAAATAAATGTAAATAGAGGAATAGAAAAAGGGAGTTGGTGAAAAGAGTAAATTACGTTAGAACTAATAAATAGAACAGAAACGCAACTGCAATAATTTAAGCTAGCATTTTGCTATCTCTGTGACACTTCTGGTTTCTGAATTATGAACATAAAAAGTAATATATAACAATGACAGGGTTTTACTCTTGCAGGGAAAGGACTAGTAACTTGCTTATGCATGTACATACTGTGGAAATACATATTATTCTAATCTTTCATGAAGTGAATTTCTAATTCTTTGAGGGAACAACAACAAAAGAAGAACCCAGATAGAAGGATGATTTTTCTATTAATAATCCAACAATAGCAGGTCATGCTTATCTCCTCCATTTAACGTCCCTGCTTCTTTTGCATACAGATAAACTGTAGTTCCCAAAAGGAAAATTCAATATTCTCTTTATACTGGGTTACTTGCCTATTTTAGAAAGTAAGCTGTGGGTATAATAGATCCAAATCCAAATATTAGTTTTGCTGCATTGTTAGTGACCTTGGTGAAGTCCAGAGGGGATCCCAAGAGTCTTAAGGAGTGCTATGGAGAAATTCAGGCACCTTTTGCTTCACTATGGAAGGCCTGAATTCCCCAGCTGCTTTTTTGTTTTTGGCAGACCCTCAAAATTCTGCCCAGCGAGCCTCAATAAGAACCAGAAATCCAGTAATTTTCCACCTAATCCCTGGAGGGGCTGTGTTAGCTGTTCACTGGCTGGGCTCTCAGGGAACCAGTTTAAGACTTGCAGTTACAGTTAAATCCATAAATCAGCTGTCCTGACAGGATTAGGCACTGCTTCTAACAAAACAGAGGATTTTACCACTTGCTGCCTGGAGAAATCATTCAGGAGGGAGAACTGTGCTCTGCTCCTTTCTTAGCCTCACATAATTCAAGCCTGCATTTCTCAGCTCCAGAAGACTACGGCCTAACCCTATAGCATCTGTCCTAGGGAGTGTGGCTCAGATCTGGTGAGATCAGAATTGAGGAAAATATGAATTGCTATCTTTTCAGATACAAGAGGAAACAGCCTCGATATTTTGCATTATAGGAAATCTATGCAGCCTGCTCCTCTGCAGAATGCACTGCCACTCCCACCACCACGTGCATCAGTTTGAAGGAAAGGGCTGCAGGCCAAAAGGTCCAGAAGAACTTTCCAGAGGAAGTGTCCTCAGTGGAGAAGAGCCTCCTCCAGCAGTCACGATTAGCATGGATGATATTAATAAGCTCTGATCTGAGACATGCTTCAGCCCTCAGGATCTTCTGCGACCAAGCCACTCCCTGCGCAGTGTGCTGACCTTAGTAAGACCCTGGCCCCATGTGCGAGTTGTACTTGCTCCGTTCTGTCACATCATGCTTTTGTCATGCATTGTATCAGAGGCCTTCCTCTTAACTCTGGGACCAGGATGCTATTTCAGGGAGTGGCTTCCTGAAATTAAGCTCTGCCAAAGCGTAATGCTGCTTACCTAAATGGGGTTTTTTTTGAGCTGCTCCAACTGCACCATATTGTTTTCATTTCAATGCCTTGACCTTATGCTGGTACGTGCAAAACACCTCAGTGTTCATTTTCAAAGCGTATATACAAAACGACTGACAACACGTGTGTGTGCACCAGGACATGACCATGGTGTTGCTCCATAGTTTAGGACAGTACTTGTATGACACCAAACCTGAATTATTCTGCCAAAACCTACCTCTGAACACATATATTAGGAGATGAATTCACTTTGAGACTATTTTGTCATTTTTATGTATATGCCACTGCTTCATTTTTATAAATGACACAATTGTATAATTTTCATAAATGGCATAACCCTTTGCTTTGTTTTATTTTATTCCTGTTATTTATAGGAGCTGCACTCTACCCACAGAGTCAAAATACTTCCCTACGACTCAAGCTTTTTCCTTTGGGTCAATGAAGAAATAGAGATTAGTGGAATAGTCTAAGAACAAAAACAAATATATAGACGTATGTTTATTTGAAACTCTTGAACAGTATGTACAAATAGTATTTAGAAAATCTGAACAGACTGAAAAAAAAATCCCCTTCAAAGCTTAAGTGAATTACTGTGTAAATACTGTAGAAGAAAATGTCCTGCAGTCCAAAAGGAAGAGGAGCTGTCAACGTAATCAGATTCCCACTGGAGGGACCAGTCCGTACATATGCTAGAGTCCATCTAGCTTATGAGAATGAACAGTAATCCCCAAAATAGTCCCCTGGATTCAAAACAATTTTTTTAAGCTACAAGGACATAAAATCTAACAAGTAGAAATTCTGTACCTGGGTTGTTTAGACAGCAGGATTAGGATCACTGTTATGGCCAGCCCACATGCTCCGAAGGTCACAACTAAGAACCATGGAAACTCAATTTCTGAAACAACAGAACAAAAACGTGTTATCAGGAATCTGCATTTCTGTTGCGACTTTGGTTTCTTCTACCATCTGAGGATTCCAAAGTGCTAAGAACTGATAGGAGAATTTTTGGTGGCTTAAATGTTAAAAACTACCCTTTTGGTCTCTATGTTTCCATATTGCATCTGTGAGTCCACTGAGACCCCTTGCAAAAACTGACTGAGTTTTCAAATATAAACAAAATCTTAGTATATGCAATATATGTAGCAAAACCAGCCTGCTTGGAACATGCTACAGGTAGTCCTGATGGTGTATAATGCCATAGACCATGTTACTGCTTTTTTGCCCAAGCGCAGAGAACATTATTAATGGTGTACTCAATCATAGGCAAACTATTCTTCTCTCACAGAAACTAAAATATGGTGATGTCAAAAACACTCCTCTTTCTAAAGGCCAAAAATGATGTTGTGAAACATCAACTGAAAAAAAGAAAATAATTCTTGCTTTTATTCACCTTGCAGTTAAATAGGCTACAAAGAATTTACGTCACTTAGAAATGTGATTTTGTATGAATTAAGAACAATCCTGATAAATGAGGTGTTTTATCTTTTAAATATGGCAATTCCATTATACTTAAGCTGACACTGTAGAATACAAAGTAGAGAGAAATTTGTTCTGGCTGTAGTCTCAGATTCTTCTCATTTGTTCCCAATTTTAAATTTTCCATACAAACTTCACTCATTTTTTGGGCCAATGAATATTGGACAGAAAGCTTTAGAATTCTATACATGAACAGAAATATACATCCTTTTGGGGAAAAAAAAAAGTAATTAACAGGTACCAGTTTTAGCCCTGTGCTCCCAGCTTAAGATTTTGACCGGATGTATTTTCAGGCATAGAAATAGAATAGAAAAATGTGGTGCTCAATGGCTATTTCTTCTCTTTAACAGCACTTTGAAAACAAGGACAAGACAAGCAAGAATCAGAAAAACACTCACTGTTCTTGATAGTATCAGGCAGATCAGAGAAGCACATCATTCTGATAATAAACCTAGCCAGCAGTGTAACACTTTAATGGAAGTGACTTCTCTTCACTAACGTTTTCAATGATGAAGTATGAGATTTAACTGTATTTTAGGCTCTATAAGATGTGCAACAGTAGCTATTATTTCTGATTCTTAAGCTATCTGTATTTTTGTTCTCTGGCGAGTGGCGAAAACAGTCTTGCTGAGTTTACTCCTGGACTTGTATATGGAGCTGTGGTATATGTATAGGATACATTCTCAACCTCACCAAACTATTATCAGGTAGTAGGCTCAATTAACAATCTAGTCAAGCATACAACATCAATAGTAAGGAGAAAAAAACCACCACCACCAAAAAGACAGAAAGACAGCATGGTTATAAAAACACTTTGCTGCACTTTGCTTATTTACCTTCAGCACAATGAACAAATTCAATGCCTATTTGAGAAAAAGATACATAAAGGATTTCACTGAACTCCCCAAATTTTTCAGAGGTGCGTTGTCTTGATCGGACTCGTATCTCATAATCTCTTCCCATCTTCAGAGAGTACAGTGGAACCATTGTTGAGGTCCTGGGTTCTAACTGTAAAGACAGAAGGACCGTGATTTCTTTGTTTGAGTTGTACCAACAGTTTTACACTGCTGCTTGAGTTCAGAAATAAACATTTGAAGGTGTTTTGGCTACTCAGAACTGTAAGGATACTATAAGAGGAGTCCAGAGAAAATTCACACCATTTCCTTTTGACTGACTAGCCATCAGGCTTTGCTGTGGTTCAGGGGACCAAATGCAGGGAATTCAAACTCTGTACATACAGTCAGTGAAGAATGGCAGCTTCCCTCAGTTACATACTGTAAGCAGGTGGTATGAACATCTCCCACTGATCCTATCAAGTTGTAAATCCTTTTTACTATTATAACACGACATTACTGACTTCACAATGCCAAAAATCTTGTTAAAATAACATGGGAGTCTTAAAACTAATGCAATCACCACTGCAGTATTAATTTTAAAGAAGAAAGATGATTTAAAGGCCTTCTAACAACATGTATTGCACCTTACAAATGTATTTACTCGGGGAACACTGCATAGCTCCCAAAATCTTCAACTAGATATAAAATGTGATAATGCAGACTCTGTGAAAGCTGGCATCCAATTGTTGGTCTTGAGACTTCTATATTAAGTATTAACTGCAAGACATTCAGATACTGCCGCATATCAAACTATGTAGGAAGTCATATTAGAGGTCGTAGCATATGAAATCTCTCTTTTCTTCTATTACTCATCTAAGAATATGTATTTTAGCTCCGACAGCCTAACAATTTATATTTTTTATTTATTTACATTTATTTAAATATTGTATTTTATTTAGAAATATTACATTTTATGTATTTATATTTTATATAAAAATAAGGAAAATGTGCTCAAACTAGAAATCCATGTGACATGTTACATTCTACATTTACTTTAGAATCAAGGATGATACTGTCATCATGGGCTAAGAATTAGAACACCTAGAAAACAGCAGCCATTGAGGATTTAAAGGAAGCTTCAACAACACAATCCTATAATCACTGTAGCTGCAAAACCTAAACCTGAGACACATTCTTTTGGTAGCTATGATCTGTGGAGTTCTTTGATCCCTGGTGGCTCCAGACTCAAGCGTTCTGAGAAACAGCCAGTCAGATTTTGGAGGCGGCAGTGATCCCAGACAGACGGCTTTTCTCTGCCAGTGGCTGAGCACAAGACTGCAGAGAACCATTGCTGTACACCAGAATGGTTTTTAACGTGCAAAGACTATCCAGTCGGAAAGTGCTGGGAAGGGAATACAATACATACTTATTTTGCGCTACAAAGCCACAAAGAAATAGTACACTGAAGTTTTATAGGTAGGGTTTTTTGCTGTTGTTTCTCTTTGGTTGTTTTTTGTTTTTGTTTTGTTTTGTTTTGTTTTTTGTTTGTTTGTTTAGTTTTTGTTTGTTTGTTTTGTTTTGTTTGTTTTTTCTTTCTTTTTTTTTTCTGAGATGAATAGTGGAGATTCTTAGGGATGCTGGGCCACACAAAATTTTAAGTACATCATATAATAGCGGCACTAGGAAAAGGCAGTATGCAGGCTAAAATAGAGCACTGCAAAATATGAGGTAAAATTAGCATAGCCGTGTACTTGAAATTGAAAGAGTTGCTACAGAACAAATCATTTATTAATGGGCAGGATGTCTCTAGTCCGTCAATGAACTAACAAAACTGTGTGAGACACCTGGATGGTGCAAGATGTATAGACTGGGGAAGGTTCAGCATGAACAGCATTTGTCATATGGACTAAATCAATTAAAAGCCATATGAGAGAGGTGTGATAGAAGATAACTAATAAAAATGCATGACACCATATAGCAACCTCATTTAAAGAAATGAAGGGGAGGTTGGAACCGGACCACTGCATTGCTGGGCTTACTCCATGCTGTTCAGTCAGTGTACAGGAGTGACGTGTGTGATTGCCAAACAAAAGAAAAGTGTGACAAACCTGCTGTCACGCTGAGCTGTGTGACTGCGCTGCCAGCAAGAGTCTGGCGCTGTAACGGGGGATTAACACAGGCTGTAGAGCAACTGTTGGCACCAGTCAGCTGCAGCCCCTGGGACACTGAGGGTGCCTGCTGGGATGGGGGCACCAGAGGCAGAGGCTGGCCCAGGCACAACAGGCAACACAGCAACCAAGGCAATGGCTTTCACCAATTTTAATGGAAAAATGTTGAAAACTGGGAGATGGGCAATATGAGGGAAAGGTTCAGAGGTGCCCTTGGTAGGCAAAGCACAGGGTTGGGCACCCATTCATCACATGGAGATACTAGGCTGTATTTCCAGTGCAGTGTAGGGAGATGAGTTTCACGTTCCTCAAACTAGTAAGTTCTGTATCTCGGCCACAGTGCTGTGCAGATACAACAACAGGGTTCAGCTCTAGACTTAGTGCTCCTGCCCTAACTGTACTTCACTTCAGTGTGAAATGGACCTTTTCCCGCAAAAATTCAACAGGATAATGAAAGCCAGCAGACTCCTCCCTGGTCCACCCCTCTTCACTGAGGACTGAGGTATGATGACTTGTTTCATCCCATATTAGGTGGATCTAAGCCTGTTTTTTTGTTTGTTTTGTTTTTTTGATATGACAAAAGATCAGGCCAATTTAAAATAGGATAACTAACTAAAGGAAAATGATACTTTCAAGATTCCCTGTACACACATAGATTTTTAGCCACTTCATATCAGACACTTCACTACGAAGTCATCATTCTTCATTGTTTCCACACCTTGTTTGAAAATCACAGCAGCCCAACAAGGTCTGTATAGCTATTGCTAGTCATGACGAACAAACTTGGAAAGATATAAGGGGACAGAATTTTAGTCTAGTGAATGCAATGGGCCTCAAGATAAGAGGTTAGAATTTTAAAAAGATACCCAGCAAGGAGCAAACGACAATGATAAAATGTGCGACCCAGGTTACATTTGGCTCTACCCGCTAACTGAGGGTGGGGATTTTATTGTTTTTAGGAAGTTTCTCAGAAAGTAATTTTCATCTTTTTATCACTATAACTTACTGTTATCATACTTCAGTAATTCATGTTTTAGTCCTCTTTCAATTCTTAAGTTACCTATTTCCAATTAGTAAATGGATTTTAAAAAATGAATGCTACACATGAAAAATCAAATAGGTTTACCCCAAAACATCTAAAAAATTACAAACAAGTCTCAGTAAGAGGAAGACCTAGTACAATTTAACTACTAGAAATTTTTATATCAGTTTTTTTTATCAGTTATATGTACAAAGCTTTATGGTATATTTAAGCAGTCAAAGATTATCCTTTAATAGTAACAGTAACAACAGTGTAACTAAACATCTTGTTGCTGCTTTAGCACTCAATATAGAAGATATTTGTAGCAAAGAATACAAAGAGTGAATCTGTTGCTCCAGTGCTGTTTTTCAGAGTTTTGCTGGTGTCTCAGGCCAGAACAAGGTTTTGTTCATAAATTTCTCTTTTCTGCTCTGATAGTGTCTCAGTGAATTTTGCCCTATTTTTGCTTTTAAGCTGAAAGGCACAATAACAAACGATATAAACAGCTGCAGTACAACACAATCTATAGTACTAATTTTCTTGAGGCAAGTGTAGTATTCAGCAATTTCTTATCTGTTTGTGGAAAGAAGAAACACTGATCTTCAAATTTTTGCTCTCCTGAGAACTCTTCTCAAGGCATGCTGGAATTACTGATGGTACTGGAGCAAGAACAAATCTTTATTAGGGTATTTATACAACTAATACCTAAAGGCTTATGAAAAAAATGAAAAAATGATACCTTTTTAAAGATACCTTTTTAAAGAGCTATCTGTATTTCACCTGCTTTTGTAAATCCCATAAATACTTTGCAGATTTTCCAGTTCCTGGATTTACTGCCTGAATTTAACTAATTTCATAGGCTTTAAAATATAGAGGTTCTACAGTAAGTATAGCTTAGAACAATGTAGAGAGAAATTCAGCAGAGTATTAGGAAAAAGTTATGGACATTAAAGGCCTGTTTGGCTGTAGAGTTACTAATGAGTAGGATAAACAGAAAATCTTAACATGAGAAGGATCAGAGGTGGGGAGGGGTCCAAGGTCTTTCACCAGGCGAGGAAACCAGTTTGACTGTGTTTCAATTGGTAAATTTGCCTTTTATAGATTAAGACAAATTTGTAACAGTATTATCTGCTTTCATTCTGTCAGCTAGCTCATTCATATTAATAAGGAAGCAAAGGAAAGGTTCTGCTCTGAGATGAAGTTATTATTGCATTGAACTGGTATTCAGGAAGAGTTCTCCATATGCATATCAGCCACAACACACTGGCACTTAGCCTGTGCTTACCTATGCATTCAGGTAAGTTGGGTACAGTTTCTTCCCAGGAATAGGAAAACTAAATACATGAGAAGTTAAGTCATTTTCAAAAAGAAAACTTTAAAGATTTGAGGTATATGTATTTCATATTTTCATGGACTATCTATTTAGTCACAAATTTCCCATTGCTGTCTGGTATGAAATCTGTAAGTCTTATCTATGTTGCATTGTTGTTATTTGCTTATTGTATCAAATTTGAATTATAACTCAAAACTTTTTTTTTTTTTTAAATCTACTGAAAGGATAATTATAAATACTAGAACTTTACAAGTACCCTGAAGTATCTGGACTGATGTGGTGAATTTTCCAAGCAAAATGTTCCTGTTCCAACTACTAAAAATACCATGCACCATTTCAAATAGCTGAGGTTTAGGAAAACAACAGAGAAATACTTTATCCTTGAAAAAACCTGTATATATCCGATCGTTGCTATACTTTCTAATCTAACACAGGGATTTCACAGTTAGTTATTATTATCCTGCATGTCAACTATCTTGACACATAAAGTTACAATGTTTGCTAGAAAACTCCAAAAGAATATGGGTGTATTGTTCAAGATACAAGGTATCTAATCAGCAATTACAAACCTGTTGCTTTTCATAGTAGTACAAAAGTGTTAGGGAGAGAGCAAGCCTGCACTGTACTATGACTATTGTATAATAAATATTTGCTTCATACCTCCTTCCATTTTGTCTCATTAACTTCTTTGTACTGCAATTCATACTCCAGAGTAATCCATCCCTTCTGAACATCTGCTGTAGGTGGTGGATCCCATCTTACTTGGATATCCCCATGGATCCCAGTCTGACTAGTATTTAGCAGAGTCCAGTTAAGGTGGACAGGGGGATCAGGTAGTACTGTTTAAACAGAGTATTTGGAATAAAACAGCCAGTTTTCAATGTGAAATGATCATTTTTGCTACACAGGGTTAAATGATTTCAGGACTAAAAAGCATATTAACCACATATTTGCTGATTAAAATCTAAGCCTATGAGTCAATGACAAAGTCACTACAAGTTTGGTAACAATAAGGCACTCTGCCATTGGCGGTACACATGCTCTGCTTAAATCTCACCTGAGTGACTAGCAAAGAAGACTAAGAATGTATTGCCTATTACAGTACCTTTCCCAATAGCAGCTTATAAAACACCGAGACATAAGCAATTCTTGGTCAAAATCTAAATTTAGAGTTCTCACTAGAGATAAAAGCAATAACTGGAGTAACACAGAAGTACATTGAAAAACTATGGTATTAAAAAAATTAATCTGATTTTGCTGAGATGAAGAAAAGAGAGCAGTGGATATTCTAGTCACTTGCAGGAATAAATTAATTGCATACACATACATCACTGCTCTGAACAAGCAATAATATCTGCAAAGCCCTAGACAGTCACGATTAATATTGTAATAAATATAAATTCTAGCTTAGAAATGTTAAGCATCCTGATTCTGTAGCTTACTGTTGATTCAGGAACAAGAACTGCCGTGGTTCCAGAACTTTACAGAACCAAGATTTTAATGCTATCCTTGCTCGCACTGAACAAGGGGATGTAGCATCCATTAGAAAGGGCTCAGAGTGACATCAAAGGCAAGGTCATCTGCACACATTTGAGAGACCACCGGTATTCAGAAAGAGAAACCACATACTTGCTTTCATCCTTTTAGCCTTCTTCCAACTGGGTAGTACTTTCTGGGTCACATTACATATGTTACAAAATGAAATCCCTTCCTATATAGCATATTTTTTAGAAACTAACCTTTCTGGAAAGGAATTTTTAAATACAGTATGAGTAATATGAAAGCTTAGAGCACCACACCTAGAGTCAGATAAAAATGTAGAGGTAAAATGCTTAATGGAAGCATACCTATTTCATCAACGCTGAAACATTTTTCGTCAAATACTTCATCTTTATTGGCAAGCTTAACACAATATGGTATCCAAATAGAGGTGTAGGATGTGTTGAAATAACAGCTATTTTCTCCTGAAGTGATATAATCAGGGCATTCTTTCCAGTCTTCATCATTCCTAGAATGACAACAAAAGTGTAATATACAGGTGAGAGAGATTTAGAGATCATACAAGGTACAAATTATAGATGTTACAAGACACATTGTTAAGTCATAAATTTTATGGAAGTGAGAAAAACACGTCAATAATGATTGTGATTTACAATGAAACCCATCCACTATCCTAGCAACCTGCACAAATGAGTTTCGGTTCTCATGTACTATAAGCATCATTTCTATGCTTTGGGTGCATAAAGGATGTCAAAAAGGACATCTTGTGGTGCTGGTAGATGCTAATGACTACCAGCAAGCACTAACCTAGGTAAATCTGTTAGGCATTTAAGCAACTGTTGCTCAGGCAAAGTTAAATTGCTGTAAGATGCCTATCTACATAATGAGGTCCCAAGCAGTGGAAGCCAGTCCTTAAGGCAGACCAGTACTGGGCCACGCGAACAGCCAAGGACAGGCGAGTGCATTGCCCTGGGCACCCAAATTGGGATGTAGGCACTGAGCACTGATCGCTCAAAAGGGAAAGTGCCCAAGGGTGAATGCTGCAGGAGACCTGGCACAAACCAGCCTGGGACTGCAGGATGTGAACAAAGGGAAGAGAAAAAAAGGTGCTGTGAGTGAGGAAGGGCTAAATTCCTCGGAATACAGAACTTCCAAAACATGAGCATGGAACTATGAGCAAGAAACCTCTTCTGTTCTTCCATTCTGACTTTGTTCAAAAATTCATACATGTTCTGGGAAAATAAATTATTTGCAGCAGGAAATATCACATTTATTTCATCTCTTAAAAAAGACAAACCAGAAGAGTTATTAAGAGTGGCATGAACTCTCAGACTGAGAAACACTGCTCCTTGTGTGGGGTCATTTTCATATGGCCAAGTGGAATCTACTCAGCGTATTCAAACTCAAAAACTGTTCAGTTAAAGCAAAATGGGAACACCCAAATTGTTAGAAATAGTCTACAGAAAAAGACAGACATTTATTCAATATTTCTGAAGTCACTTTAGAAAAATACATCTTACAGTGAACAGATCTGCTGTTGCTGTTCTTTATCTCAATATTATTTCAGCCCAAACATAGACTGAACAGAGTATTTTCAAAAATTACAGTCTTGGGTTTGTTGAAAATATACTATAAATGCCTTTCCCTACTAAAAGCCATTGAAACTGTACAGAAGGAGGATTAAGCTAAAGCAATTACACCAAGTGCTTCCTTCAATACTTGAGTGGGTGCTTAAGAAGTAAAAAGGCAGATGCTATATAAACGGAGTATGAAGCATTTCTGCCGCTAAGCATCAGTCTTGTGGTTAGCTGATGAGATCAGACATTTTTCTAAAGGAAATGCTGTACCTCCACCAGAGTCAGGACTTGATAAAGGTGTAAGTGGTTAGATACTCTGGCTTGTGTTAAGTAGGAAACTGGGTTAGATCAGAAAGTTCAGTCCCCAGCCTTAAATGTTGCTTGCACATTGAAACAGAAATATTTTTAATGTGGCTGTTCAATTCACATATTTTACTGCAGTATTCTAATTCCTACTATAAAGATTAAATATGTCATCTGCTCAACATATGTGGTACTGATTTATTGTAGAGTTTAATTGATCTTTAAAGTTTGTACCCTCATGGTATGTGCCACTGACAACTGTCAGCTAAACATTTACGCTTAAATAAAGGGATACACTTAACATAGGGACTTGGATCCCTATATTTCTGAGGGGTCTCAGAAGATAAAGTAAGAGAGCCAGCCTTGCCGTTAGGCTTAAGTTTGCTAAGCAAATGTACCAACACCAGTCAAAAGTGCCTGTAGACAGAAAGGTTGGAACCCAGTACATTAGATGGAATAGAAACTTATATCCTCCTACTCCTGTCAACAAAATGCTTGTTTTTCTTAACAGCCATTAGTGGTAATGTCTATGTCCTCCTTCAGGCCAATCTTTACAACAGCCTGAAAATTACAAAGCTTAAGTGGAACGTGAATCAGAATTAAACAGGGCTCAATGAAGTGTAACCTCCCGTCTCAGAGCAGCCTTTTCTCCTGGACCTGCACATTGAGACTTTAATCTAGCAACTGATCAATGGGAGCTTTATCAAACTTTAATAAAAATTTGAAAGGGGCTTGTATCCAGGTTCCACATCTGTGCACAGATACAGCATATCTCACAGTTGCAAGTTAGGTTGGTAAGGAATAAACTGAAGTTCTCTTTTTTAAAAATTCCATTCTTTAGCCATACAGTGTTCAGTTTTGGATTCTGCAGCCTGGACCTAAATATAAGAAGGTGTTCTCAATTATCTGCCAAGTAATGCTTGGTGCTGCAAACTACTTAATAATTAACAAATTCTGACATTGACAAATATGCATTTAAAACACAGTTTTATGGCCTTAAAAACAATATGGCTCATATTATAGCAAAAAAATTTAACAGCAACAAACTAACAGGTATAGCAAAATACATGACTTCTCTCTCTTTTCCTTCTTCTTTTGTTCTTTCCATATTATTACCTTTTCATGTACAATAGTTGTATTGTTCCTGGAGCAGTGCGGTTATAAAAATTTCCATCAGTCCAATAACATGAAAATGTCTCTAGTTCAGGTGATCTGCACTTGCTGATTTGTGGCCACCGCAAAAGGTCTGTCAGGAAAAATGGCAGGGGACAGAAGGAGATGCGTTAAAGAATCCATAAGCCAGACTAATATACTGTTAAAATGAAACTCAGCATCTTTAATGAGTAATTAACTTTTCTTTCAATTCCTTACGTACAGTGAAGCAAGATTTAAATTCTTCTTATGTGCGTATATGTAGATGACTATACCTGTAGGAAGCCAAATTTGAAAGACGAGTTAAGCTCTCTTCTGTGCAGTATTGAAGTATTAGTATGACAGTCTGACACATAGCATGGGGATCTGCCAACCTTATAGCTGTAGCTGAATACAGTAGAATAGAATAGAGCAGAATAGAATAGAATATTTCAGTTGGAAGGGACCTACAATGATCATCTAGTCCGACTGCCTGATCAGTTAAGGGCTGACCAAAAGTTGAAGTGTGTTATTAAGGGCATTGTCCAAATGCCTCTTAAACGCTGACACATCTGGGACATCAACCACATCTCTAGGAAGCCTGTTCCAGTGTTTGACCACCCTCTCGGTAAAGAAAGGTTTCCTTATGTCTACTCTAAACCTCCCCTGATGCTGCTTTGAACCATCCCCACATGTCCTATCCTGGGCCCCAGGGAGAAGAGATCAGAGCCTCTCCCTCCACTTCCCCTCCTCAGGAAGCTGTAGAGAGCAATGAGGTCACCCCTCAGCCTCCTTTTCTACAAGCTAGGTAAGTCCAGAGTCCTCAGCCACTCCCCATAGGGTATTCCTTCCAGCCCTTTCACCAGCTTTGTCGCCCTCCTCTGGAGACACTCAAGGACCTTCACACCCTTCTTGAATTGTGGGGCTGCACACAGCACTCAGGGTGAGGCTGCACCAATGCTGAAAGCAGAGGGATATTCCCCTCTTTTGGTCATGGTATGTTTGATTAGTTCAGTACAAGTATATCTGAATTACACCTGCACTTGTTTTAAAGAAAGTGTGGTACTGCAGAGATGGGTACCAAACTAACCACAGCTCAGTATTTTACCCAGCTGAGCAGTTTTGCAATGTGTCTACTCATTAGAGCACCTACCTTGAACTGAGTTCAGGTTACGTATATGACATTGTGTAGATAAAACCTTGCCCTGAGAGAGATAAGGACAGCTCTAAGCATGTGCCTGTTCTGCCACATGCCACTTCTACATTCATAATTTTTGTTCTTCTTAAAAACTGAAATGATGTAGGGACATGAAATGACTGCTACAATTAGTCAGCCTCATCAACCCTTGTGAGAAAAATAAAAACAAAAGTTGCGGGTATGATTCACTACTTTCAAAGTAAGTACTTAACTTTTTCCTGATTTTTAAGGGTCTAATGTCAATGTTTCCTATTTGGCCTGGAAAGCTTTCCAGAGGGAGATCATAGGCACATGGATGTGTCTAGCTCTCTTCACTGACTATCTGGGAAATACGATCATTTATTTTAAGAAATTTCTTCACAAGGCACTTGAAATGTAGATATTAGTCTAGTGTTTATGACTGGTGAAATGATCCCTGGCCAGGGAAGGACATGACACTACTGGACTGAACATGCAAAGTTCTTTGCAAATATTTTTGCAGTATGACAACTGTGAATATCAAAATTTCAGACTAGATATAAGGAAGACATTTTTCATTATGAGGGTCATGAAACACTGGCACAGGTTGCCCAGAGAGGCAGTAGAAGCCTCATCCCTGGAAACATTCCAGGTCAGGCTCGATGGGGCTCTCAGCAACCCAATCTAGTTGGAGATGCCCCTGAGTGCAGGAGGGGGTTGGACTACATGACTTTTAAAGGCCTGTTCCAACCATTATATAATTATATTATAATATCTGGAACAAAATATTTACACTCAAAGTTGGAAAAACTATTAAGAAACAGACATCTACATGCACAAGATGATTCTGCCTATGCATGAGGACTTTCTAGCCTTCCTGCATGCTGATGCTTTTATTTATGGCTCAGACAGACACAGCCACTCAATGCTAGCGCAATTTGTAGTTCTTGGGCTTAATGGTTCGAGCTGTGTGCTTTATATTACACACTGAAACAGATTTTGAAATGCAGCAAATGGGAGAAGTCACAGTTCTTTTTCAGGAGATACTGAAACAAAACATTTTGACTATTGTGCCTGATTTTTTTTGGTATGGTATTCAATATTTAACAGCTTTGGTCTAAACCCCCAATGCTTTTGATTGACCTTGATTTGAGCTTGTACACATTTTTACACGTTCATCAAACAATTTTCCTGTGGTAGAATCATAGAATGGTTTGGGTTGGAAGGGATCTTAAAGATCATTTAGCTCCAACATCCCTGCCGTGGCAGGGACACCTTCCACTAGACCAGGTTGTGCAAGTCCCCATCCAACCTGGTCTTGAACACCGCCAGGGATGGAGCACCCACAACTTTTCTGGGCAACCTGTTCCAGTGTCTCACCACCCACATAGTGAAGAACTTCTTCACTACATCTAATCTAAATCTACCCTCTTCCACTTTGAAGCCATTACCCCTCATCTTATCACTACAAGCCCTTGTAAAAAGTCACTCCTGAGCCTTCTTGGAGGCCCCCTTCA